>JBAPLH010000058.1:1497500-1677500 GCA_037897445.1 Ceriops zippeliana
ACCTTTATTTATCAGGCCAGAATCTCCTACGCATGATAGCAAGTCGGTTCTCCTAGTTGTGGTTCACCCTGGCCGCTGCAATAGGATTGAACTGTTCTCGCACCTCTAGGTGGGTGTGGGATGAGAGCGAGGGAGTAGTACTGCTTTGCGATTTGAGGAGATCAAGATCATATCATGTTTGGAGATTGTGCCGTATTTCTGCCGCTCTGTCTCTTGATTATGGCTAAGGACACTCTTTGCTAGGTGCCTGACAACTTGACGGTATCTTGACGTCCTGTGTAGCAGAATTAGATCTCTGTTTTTGTCATCTGGACGCTGTTGAGCTGAAAATAATAGTTATTAACCCGTACCTTTTTTTTTGTCTAATTCACGTGCGGCTTCTGCGTGGATATAGCTCTCAACAATATCAGTACGATGGTTAGATTTTTATGCTTCAATGCTCTCGTTCAGCCCCACAGGCTGAGGGTAAGTGGAAGGCTCGCTGATGTTTGGATTTATTGTTATCTTTTGTGTTTGCTTATTTTCTGATTTTTAGAGCTTTTGCCTTTCCCATTAGAAGTCCGTTGAACCTTCTGTTGAAGCAATGAGTAAGTCTCTACAAGATCCTTCTCAAATTCAAGAACCTAAGAACGCAACAATGAAACTTTCAATCTTGAATTCAGATTCCCAGACCACTGGCAGTGCAAATGATGTTAGAAGGTCTCTGTCTATTGAAGGAAAGTTGAAATCTGAAGAAATTAAGGGCAAATCTAGTATCGAGAGTGGCAAATCTGCTCATCAGACAAGGATTATGAAGACCAGTCAGTCTTTTGGAGGTGGATTATGCCATGAGGGAAGGATTCTTTTGGACAATGATACTGAGGACGATGTTGGACAAGGATTTTCTGGTTACTCCCTCTATCAAAATGGGTTGGCTGGAATGGATGGTAGGAAGGATCAACAAGTGAGCCCGACCTGTGAGTGCCAGAAAAATGACTCCATTTTTTCAATTGGAGATCCTCGGCTCTCTGACAAGCCAAGCCCTGAAAATTTTGACGCTGTCTTATGTGGTGACTTCCTCTATCAAAATGGGTTGGCTGGGGTAGATGGTAGTAAGGATCAACGGGTGAGCCCAACCAGTAAGTGCCAAAAAAATGACTTCATTTTTACAATTGGAGATCCTCAGCGCTCTGACAAGTCTAGCCCTGAAAATTTTGACCCTATCTTATTTGGTGAAGTAGATCGCAGCCCTCCCATGACCATAAAACCTTACTCTATGCCGACACTTGGCCTTTCGACATCCTCTGGTCAATGTTCCTGTAATTATTTTCAACCTTGCTCAAGATCTTCCGAGGACTTGCATGTTCTAAGTATCAGAAGGAAAGAAATTTCAGTTCATGAGGTGGAAAAGGAAGTGATGGGAGGACATGGAAGAGATGATTGCATGTGTAAAACTGAAAAGAATAATCATGAAACTTCTCTTGATGATGATTATGTGTCTTGCAATTATTCTGCTCTTACAAAGGACCGGATAATACCAGTTATGGATGAGATGAACCTGGAAAAAAATGTCCAAGGTAAATCCTTCATTCAGCAGAGGGATGAAGTAACAAGTAAGAATTTTAAAATTAAGCGCATTGAGGAGTGGGTTATTGATCTCCAACACTGCAGCCCATTGGAAGAAACAAATGAATTGCCAGATGTTAACAGCCTGATGAAGAGAGATTCTTCCTTGTTGAATGATTTGAATGTTGCAAAGGTAGATGTCAAGATAACTTCTGGCATGGAATCTGCTAAAAGATACATCTCTACTTTAAGTTACTTTTCTACCACTGTCCAGCTGTCAAATCATGGATTAGCAGTGATCCCATTTCTTGGTGCATTTGTTAGCCTGAAGATGCTTAATTTGTCGGGAAACTCCATAGGTTTGTGTCTCTAACATTATTTTGTTTTCATTTCTTTACCTCTTTTGTTGAGCTTTAATGTTACAATCTTCAGCTCAGACAATAATCTCACTGCTGCTCTGCTTTGATGTTCATTCTTATGATTTGTCCAGCAAGAATTACAGCAGGTGCTCTTCCTCGGGGTCTCCATGTGTTAAATCTTTCAAAGAACAATATTTCTACCATTGAAGGCTTGCGTGACCTCAGCCGACTTCGTGTGCTAGATTTGAGCTACAATCGGATTATGCGGATTACTCACGGTAAGGATTTTACTGCCTAATTGAGGGTTGATAGTCTTCCAATTTTTAATTTTCTTATCATTTACCATCTCTTGCTGAAGGTCTTGCTTCTTGTTCCTCCTTGAAAGAGTTATATTTGGCCGGAAATAAAATATGCCAGGTAGAGGGTCTGCATCGCCTGTTAAAACTAACCGTATTGGATTTGCGTTTCAATAAAATATCTACAGCCAAATGCCTGGGCCAACTTGCAGCTAATTATAAGTCCTTGCAAGCTATCAGCTTGGAAGGAAATCCAGCTCAGAAAAATGTTGGAGATGAGCAGCTCAAGAAATACTTGTTAGGCCTTCTTCCCCATCTGGTTTACTTCAATAGGCAGCCGGTTAAAGGCAGCACATTGAAACATGCTGCAGAGCGATCGGTTAGGCTAGGCATCAGTACCTTCCAGTTTGATCGTGGCCTTAGATCAGATAACAAAGTTGTGAGGAAGGCTGGCCATGGTCCAGATGGCTGGAGACCATCATCCTCGTTGGCTCACGGCCGTAATACCCCAGCTGTAACCTCATCAAAACGATCTAGGGGTAGGCACATTCTCCTACCGACAGCTGGAGCTAAAGCAAAAACCGGTCATTCCCGACCATACAATTATGATCTTAGCAGAATTTTCAATCTTAAATCAGAACTCTCCATGCACAGGAGTCAAAGTGAGGGAACTCTTGCGGCTCTGTGAAACCTTTTGTTCTGCTAGTGTCTGGCTGGTATCTGGCCGCTATTCTACAATGAAGTTCGATTGCTTTGTTTTACTTCTCGTTCTTCTTCATCGGTCAAAATACTTGGTTTTGCTTTGGAAGCAACATCGTCGATCACTTCTTAATGCTTTCCAGTGTTTTTTTTACATATTCTACCCCATCCCCCTCTACAAATAGATGGCTTGATTATGTTTTACAAGTGGGTTACATGTTCTGATTCGTAACTCATCATTGCACCTTCAACATAGCCGTGGAGAAGAGTAGGAAAACTTACCAAGACTATTAAGGTATGCTGTTACTGGCATGTCATTATGTAATAAATATTGTGAGGCATCGTCAAGATGTACAAGTGTAATTATCTCAACTTAGAATATTTAATATAAATGTAAATATGGTTCTACAAAATTTTAGAAATAAGTAATAATTTTTGCCTGAGTATTATAGAATTTGTTATGGGTGAGTTAAGTGCAACAATCTAGTTTACTGTACAGTTAAAATTTTTTAACGCAAATTTTCTTGATAAGAATATGAGATACTATTTTAACTTTTAGATTTCTATAAAAAAAATAACTACTAACTAATAGTATTTAATATTTTAAAAAATAATAATTGATTAACCTTAATCAGATTTTTTAAAATGACCGTCAAAGATATTGAAGTTCCCCCCCTTCACTGCCCAAGTGCATCAGTAATTTGGCAGTTTTGGGACTACCAAATTTTCTGACTTTAGTAATATGGAATATTTAATTCAAAATTAACTTGAGACTTTCCGTCGTCAGAATTCGGAAGACCCCATTCACCTTCACTGCCCGAAAAGCCCAAAAGCCCACAGACCTTTTGGATCACACCGGGAGGCTAGTATTATTATTCAAGAACCATATCATGCGAAAGCCACAAAAGCCGAAAATTCAAATCAAACTTCCCCCGCCATAACGACCGAAAAGGCAAAAAGAAGAGAGAGAATAAAAGGAGATTAAAAAAAACAAAAAACAAAAAACAAAAATTAGAACGAATAAAATCTCGATCCTATCTACACAAGCTCCTCCAGTTAATTCGAATTTCCAAACAAATCAACTCCGACGGCGGACGATGGAGAAAGGCCTGATATCGGTGGACCGGTGGACGGAGGGCAGCAGTCAGGTGTACTTCTTGACGCACCTCCACTCCGACCACACCCAGGGCTTGACCTCCCGGTGGTCCAGGGGCCCACTCTTCTGCTCCCGACTCACGGCCAAGCTCTTCCCCTTTAAGTTCCCCGACTTCAATCTTTCCTTGCTTCGCGTCCTCGACACCGGCGTCTGGCACACCGTCCCCCTCCACTCGCCTTCCTCTGCGACGAACGCCGACGTTCAAGTCATGGCCATCGAAGCTCATCATTGTCCCGGTAGAATTTCCTTTTCCTCTTTTTAATCTGCTCACTTAACCTTCAAATCGCTCGGAATGGAGTTACGATTTTCTATTGCTCGCACACTGTTTGGTTCGAATTCTCAAAGAACCAGGCAAAAAACAAAGGCTTCGAATCATATGTAACATATCGGACACAGGTGCTGTCATGTACTTGTTTCGTGGTGATTTCGGCTGCTTGCTGTTCACCGGCGATTTCCGTTGGGAAACGGCCAGCAAGAGGGCAAATTTAGGGAGAATGACACTCCTCAATGCTCTCAAGGACGACACTGTTGACATCCTTTACTTGGATAACACGTACTGTAATCCTTCATATGATTTTCCCGCTCGAGAAATTGCTGCTCAGCAGGTTTGATAACTTCATTTGTCTCGCCTGTTTTACATTGCAGAAAGTTCCATGATTCCTAAATAAATAAGTGCTGCAGACTAACCTGATTTAATTTGAAACGTCCTGATTAAAAAGTAGATTTACAGATTTAAGTTGAAGATCATAAATTTTGAAAATGGGCGGCTGAAAATAAGAGAATTCATGCTAAAATGTTCTGTTTTGAGGGTAATGTATCAAAAGGATATGTCTGTCTGTGGTGGCATGAGGAAGTGCGAAAGTTGAGCTCGGATGAACTCAACTGTTAGGTACCAATGAAAGCTATAACTGAGATTTCCAAAGAATGAGTTTGCATATGATGCATTTCATGATTGGTTTCACTGACAACAGGTTGTTGATATTATTGCCTCCCATCCAAAACATGACATTATCATTGGGATTGATTCTTTGGGGAAAGAAGATTTGTTGCTTTATATTTCACGTGTGCTCAACATAAAGGTACATTCATTCGTTTTTTAGGATAAGAACAATTTAATCGATTCACATTGAGACTTAGTTTTATTCCCACAAAATTTTCATACGTTTATTTATATTTATATTTTCTGGTTTTTCAATTGTTGACGTTTTGTGAGTATTTAACACCTCTGGTTTTCTTCTATTCAGATTTGGGTGTGGCCAGAACGCCTAAAGACTATGCATCTTCTTGGGTTTCATGACATATTCACTACTAAAACTACTCTAACTAGAGTGCGGGCAGTTCCTCGCTACAGTTTTTGTATTGACACTTTAGAGGGGTTAAACACAATGCACCCAACAATAGGAATCATGCCATCTGGTCTTCCGTGGCTGAAACCAGCGAAGGGAGATGATTGCCTTTCTGGTTCTCTTTTAGCTTATCGTTACAAGCGAAGCAAATCAAGTACAGATGGCACTATCAGGACTGATGAACTGAATGGAAATTTGAGACCGGTAAAAAGATTTCACCAATACATTTATTCGGCTCCTTACTCTGATCATTTATGCTTTAAGGAGATACGGGAGTTTATTGAGCTTGTCCAGCCAGCCGGTGTTAGAGGGATTGTGTCTTCATCATCCTGTTATGTCGACCCACTTTACTACTTTGGTCGCCTTTGCGGAGTAAAACAACAATCACAAAGGTTGTGCTATATGCATGCAAGGAAAGAGGGAGGCAAAAGAGTAGTCGTCCGAGGCAAGCCTTATTTTGGAAGGGAGAATTCCACAAAGGAAGAAAGAAAATGGAAAATGAGAAGGATGGATTGCCTAGCAGTCCGCAAGAGCAGGGTGAGTGCATTGAGACGAGAAAGGCGTGGTGCTAAAATTGTTGGGGATGACTCTTCAGATTGATGGTGAATATTTTAAGACAGGTTGAGCTGGAAATCTGTAAGTAGCGTTTGCATGCAGTATATGCAATTGACTTGTAATTAAATATTGAACGGTAGTTTCACCTGAAAATTGATACATGATTGAAATGACGATTTAATTACAAAGTTTTGTGGCAGCATAAATAGATATTGGACAGAACTACAAAATGTGAAGCGCATGTTAGGACTTAGGTGGTAATATATTTATCTATCACTTTATGATAGATACAACACTCGTTCGGACATGGGGAGGAGTGCATAGAGAGACCTTGTCTTTTTCAGGAGCTGTTAGAAACGACATTTCTTTTGTGTGGAACTCGTGTTATTTCTTTAGATATGGAGATTGTAGGAGTTCAACGACGCATTAACCCATAAACTCTACTATGTGCAGAAGATGCAAGAATTAATGGCATCTTTCTTGGCAGAATTATGTTGCTGATAATGAAGAAATGTCGTTGACCTTGTGCTTTGTTTGAAAGAAAATGCACAAGGTGAACTCAGCCGGAGATGAACTGTTATTGCGTTGTGATTGAGTCAGGGTCCTCTTGTTTATCGGAAAACAAAGAGCTCTTCAGAGAGAGCCACCAACGTTGACTGTCTTGACAGACCAGAGATAAAATGTTTTCGATTTGTGCTTTACCCCGTGATTTCCTTCCTTTTTTTTTTTGTGGCAGCCAAATATTCCCTTTTTCTTTTTATTTTAATTTTCCTGCAGCTAACTGATTATAAGTGACATCTAGCGAAAACAAAAATCTGAAAGTTTTAGCAAATGTACGCCTGAGTTAATATGAATGTCATTTTGATCACTAAATTCACGGAGCCAACGAATTCTTGACCTCCGTTGCCACATCAGATGCGGATAATGGTACATGGCTTCGGTTGGCCATAGATACATTAGTCCACTGTAAAATTACAAAAATACTGGTGCTCTCTCCCGCCCTTTTTCTTTTTCTTGGGGGCTGCCTAGTGTCTTTGGTCTTTACATCAGAATAGAAGTCTAATTTGAGAAAACTCGGACTTTAACAGTGACTTCAACCCGTTTGTAATCATGAAATTGTGGTCTTGACTGCGTGGCTCTTATCTTATTTATCTTAACTTGATACCCTGGTGTACGCATAGTTTTTTTTTTTTAATGGGAAAATGGTTTTTTTATTGGAATTGGAGCAGGTTTGAATTGACTGGGGCTCTGATTAGGCTGCACATGCGAATCTATGTTGACCCACAAAATCTAACCCCCCAATATTTCTGACGCTTTTGTCTGTTTGCTTGTAATATGGAAAGACCAAGTCCAGTCTTGTGTAGTTTTTTTTTTCCTCTCTTATTTTTTTTTGTACAGGACAAGGACAGGATGAATTTCTTTTGACAACAAATTTGTACTGGGATTGTACTGACAAATTTGCCGTCGGTTTCCCTTACTAAAAAAAATAAATAATATAATGGGAAAGAAGACTTTTTTTTACTTTAATTTTGGATTTTGAACAATTTGATTTGTACGTGAATAAAGTATTTGTCCATTAGTTTTTACAGAGGACCCCATAAATCGCATTCACATATTACTATAAGCCGTTCAGCCCTGTCTCTGACCCGCTTGTTTGACCCTGATCTGTTAACTTATGTATATGTATCCTCTGCTAATTGTCTCCTTGGATAACAAAACATCTATTTTGTCTGTAAAGATCATTTTGCGGCCATGCATAGTAAGAGGAGTCCGTGGCTCGTGCTTTATGCAGTCCTAACGTGCTTGTTTCTCAACTCTCATGTCTCCCTTGGAGCTGACAGGATCACCGCAAACCAATCTCTGTCAGGTGATCAAACCATTGTCTCTTCAGGTGGCGTCTTTAAGCTGGGCTTCTTCAACCAAGCTAACTCCTCCAACTACTACGTAGGCATATGGTATAATAGAGTGTCTGAGCTGACCTCAGTTTGGGTGGCAAATAGGGAGCCCCCTGTCGCTGATAGATTTGCTTCAGAATTGAGAATATCAGATGGGAATTTGGTTCTCTTCAATGAGTCCAAAGTCCCAATTTGGTCGACGGATTTGAACTCTAGCACTTCAGGTTCTGTAGAAGCCGTTCTTCTTGACGAAGGAAATCTTGTTTTGACTGATGAGTCTAATTCGTCAGAGCCTCTTTGGCAGAGTTTTGATCACCCTGGTAATACTTGGCTTGCTGGAGGCAAATTTGGGTTTAACAAAATCACCAAAATAAATACACGGCTCACTTCATGGAAAAACAAAGACGACCCTGCACCAGGTCTCTTCTCTCTTGAGCTTGATCCCAGAGGAACAAATCAATTTTATATTATTTGGAATAGGTCCAAATGGTTTTGGACCAGTGGTACTTGGAATGGCCATATCTTCAGCGCAATTCCTGACATGAGATCGGGCGAATTCTATAGTTTAAGTTTTAGTTATGTTGACAACCCTACTGAAAGGTACTTTACCTATTCTGTCTACAATAATAGCCCAAGCATATCTCGACTTGTGATGGATGTTGGAGGGCAGGTTCAGGATATGGCATGGTCGGAGCAGTCCAATCAATGGAACATGTTTTGGACTCGACCAAGAGCGCAATGTGAGGTTTATGCTTACTGTGGTGCGTTCGGCACCTGCAACGAGGAATCACAGCCTTTCTGCCATTGTTTGGAAGGCTTTGTGCCCAAATCTGCAGATGAGTGGGATTCAGAAGTTTATTCCGGAGGATGTAAGCGACGAACCAGATTGCAGTGTGGGAATTCTAGTCTTGCCAATGCCAAACGCGACCGATTTTTCCCATATAACAGCAAGAAATCAGGTCAAAATCCAGTTACGGTGGCGGCTGGGAGTACACAGGACTGTGAGTCAACCTGCTTGAGTAACTGCTCCTGTGCTGCTTATGCTTATGACAACAATCAGTGTTCAATTTGGCATGGAGACCTGCTGGATCTGCAAGATGATGATTCCAATGGAAGGACTTTCTACATCAGGCTCGCGGCTTCCGAGTTTTCTACTTCGAAGACTAGTAAGGGAATTATTATTGGTGCTGTAGTGGGTGCAGTTACGGTTGTAGTGCTCCTTGGTCTTGTAGTTTTTGTGATCTTGAGGAGAAAGACGACAATCAAAGCAGGGAAAGTTGCGGAGGGCTCACTGGTAGCTTTTGGCTACAGAGATTTGCAGGGTGCAACCAAGAATTTCTCAGAGAAATTGGGGGGAGGAGGTTTCGCTCTGTTTTCAAAGGGTTTTTTCCAGATTCAAGTGTGATAGCTGTCAAGAAGCTTGAAAGCATTAGCCAAGGAGAGAAGCAATTCCGCACGGAGGTAAGCACAATTGGGACGATCCAGCATGTCAATCTTGTTCGTCTTCGTGGATTCTGCTCCGAGGGTACGAGAAAATTGTTAGTATATGACTACATGCCAAACGGTTCTCTGGACTCCCATCTCTTCCATGAAAATGTTTCTGATGTCCTGGACTGGAAGACTAGATACAATATTGCTCTGGGAACAGCTAGAGGGCTGGCTTATCTTCACGAGAAGTGCAGGGAGTGCATCATACACTGTGACATAAAGCCGGAGAACATCCTTCTGGATGCCGAATTCTGCCCAAAATTAGCAGATTTTGGATTGGCAAAGCTTGTCGGGCGGAATTTTAGCAGGGTGTTAACAACCATGAGAGGGACAAGAGGCTATCTTGCCCCGGAGTGGATTTCAGGAGTGGCTATCACAGCCAAAGCCGACGTTTACAGCTATGGAATGATGCTTTTCGAGATTATATCGGGAAGGAGAAACTCCGAGCACTCTGGAGATGGAAAAGTGATGTTCTTTCCCACTTGGGCTACAAGCCAAGTAGCTGCAGGAGGCAATGTCCTTAGCCTGTTGGACCCCAGATTGGAGGGGAGTGATGATTTGGAAGAGCTAACCAGAATTTCTAAAGTCGCTTGCTGGTGCATCCAAGATGATGAGAGCCAGAGGCCGTCCATGGGTCAGGTAGTTCAGATCCTCGAGGGAGTTATAGACGTGAACCTGCCGCCAGTACCGAGATCACTCCGAGCGTTTGTTGACAGCTCGGAGCACATAATTTTCTTCACAGAATCATCCTCTAGCAAAAGTTCACAGCACCAGAGCAGAAAATCTACGGCGTCCTCTCGCACCAAAAGCACATCATCTGGAAGTTTTAAGTCCTGAAGCTTGAAAGATGAGACAAGGTGCACATCTCCATAGCCCATGTTCAAATAAGTGAGCGCATGTCTTCCAATATATGACAGTGAAAGAGCCTGAATAGTTTATTGTAATATATTTTAGCCAAATTTTCTTTCTGATTACCAGGATGTATGTTCAATCGAAAATCCATAACGGCATAAACTATTAAGACAACTGCCAATGATTGTTGTGAGAGCGCTAAACCCTCGCCGATCCTGTCGTCCGTTTGTCTTTGTTCTATCTCATAGGCTATCCATGTGTCGGATATATGACCATATTTGGAGAGGAGAAAAGCCTGACCTCACCTGAGCAGAGGGGCGATAGTCCTATGACTAAAATGGACATTCAATTTTCTAGATTGCATCGGACCAAGTCGAAAGGCTATTGAGTCTGCATGATTCCGTCGATATCAATCAAAAAATAATATACCATTGTTCCTGCAACGCAGGACGGCAAGACCCACTTAATTGCTAGAGTTGTAGGGAGTTGCTGCAATTGTAACTCAATTAGGCAAGTATAAGGAAAATTTTATTTTATCACATAGACTGCGTAGGTATTTTAATTGTAGATGATCCATGCTCAGTTCGATCTAGCATCTAACAGCACTCAAGATACTTGATCGACTCATAAAATAGTCCACTCTGAATTCCTGAGTAAGGATGACAATTGAAAATAGAGGTGGACTCAATGAGAGTGACAGAATTGCTTTAATTTAAAGCATAGAAGAAATGCGAGATGGACCAATGTGAAGCCCTTCAACAATTAAGATGTGAATGGTTTGCCGTCTGTACAGCCATAAGCCTGATTAGTGACTACAATTTCTATCTGGAAGATTTTTCTTTTTGGATCCTACAACAACAACCGGAAAAACGTCCTGTGCAATGAATCATAACCTAATATTTTCTCCTAGATTCCAAAAATAACTGGTGAATAAAGGCCTAATTGGAAGAAAAATTGGAAGAACAATTTCGGTCCCCCGGACATGAAGAAATCTTTATCTTCATACTTGTTTTGTATGCCGCTTTTGTTTTTACTGTCAATACCTCCAAAAAGAAGTAATGTATTATCCATCAGTCTTCTTAATCTTTCTCCCAGAACGTGATCCAGAGATCCTTTCCAAGACGATTCAACAGGTTTTCTGAGATTTAACCAGCCTTCCTTCTACAAAATATAAATCATCAGTTGCAGGTCAGTCCGTCATTCATAGGCATTATCACGATTGAGGAATTAGTCGCTCAAAAAAATGGTCATTCTTCCAGAAGCAGTAATGCCTGTAGGGCAGATAAAATCTCATCAAAGGCCAAAAAGAGTGAAAGAATGAACAATTTAGCGACATAAGAGCTGTTTTCTCTCATGAAGATGGTCATGCTATTTGGTTAATGAACATCTAAAGAAAGAAGAAAAAAAGATAGAAACCACTTGTGGTGTTGAAATGAGCCAATAGACGTGGCTTTTGAAACACAGCCTAAAGAAGTGAAGCTGTGAAGATAACAACCTAGATTTTCATTCACCTTAGATCCTCTGCAGAGAGAGCTTGAAAATTACAATGATTGCATGAAACCAAGCTCGCTTAATGCATGCAAGTAGCTTGTGATGGTGAACAAAGCTTTGGCATTGTACAAGATGGACTCTTATGCTTCTAAAAGATGCATGATTACTTGCAAACACAAGCAAAAATCATCCTAAAGGCTTGCGGAATTTTTTTTTCAGGGAGCTGTCATTACTAACATCTCTCATTTTCCTCTACTGTCCTTTATGATGGCTTGTGTCAGTTTCTTGGTTATAAATATAAATAAACTGTAAGCAAACTCTGCATAAAGTGAAATAATCTTGCAGCAATATCATGCCGACAAAATGTAGATTAAAACAATGTTAAGGAAATGAGAAAACAGGACGTGGATATCAATCTTGTCCCAATAGTTCCACAAAGTCTGATCAACTAATGGAACCTAAAGTGCAATTGCCGCATGCGAAGTATAATAAACATCTATGAAAGCCATGGTAAATGACAAAGACCACAGGTTTAGGCATTGTAAATGGTTAATGGTGGTCGGTTTCCTTACAGCATGGTCGGTTATTTTAATTAAAGAGAAATCCGGATGTACAGAACACATCAACATTGGACAAGCATTATCATGATTTACCCTTTCTCTGCAGCTTTTCAATCGTACCACCGGGAAGGAAATGGGAAATATCTTCGTCTTGAGAGAAGTAGTTGGAATGTGCTTCCCGACGCAATGAACCAGTGAATTAAAAGTCAAGAAGGCTGCATGAAATGTTCCCCGATCGGGAATCCTATACACAGGATACCAAGCCACTGAAAACCTGTAAATCATTAATCAAGGCGTTGAGAACATGATACAAATTGGATTTCCAATGTTAAATTAAGAAAATGAGCATGGGCATTTGTTCGTTCTTACCAAGATGCTGGATGTAGATCATTTAACTTCTTGCTTTCTAAATTTGCTGGGTCGCCATTCACTCAAATGTTAGAAGGACCAGCATTTATTAGCTCTTCAATTCAGCAATATTTGACATAGCTACACGAGATCAGGTGAACCTCACCATAATTCAGCAGTAACAGAAGCGGAAAAGTATCTTAAAAATAGAGAAACTTGTATGTCCCAACTACTTGTTATCTATGACTATGTTATTACCATCATCTCAGCAGCATCTACAAAAGTATGCAAAGGCAAATTTCAATCTTCCAACTAGTGAATCAACAGTCTCTATTCCTTGTTAGCATAATCTCTTAACAGTTCATTTGGAGAATTTCCAGAAGATAAGCAGTGAAGTTTGCTTTCAGAAAAAGTTGGTCAGGATGTTAGGAAAGTGTACATATATATATTTATATACACACATATACATACCCACAATTTTTTACCATCTTATATCTATATATAGATATATATGTACAAAGAGCCTTATAACATCATATCAGATAATCATTTCAGATGCACAAACGAGGAGGCCAAAGCACCAATTTACATATAGTTCAGATTACTTAAAAAACACAAGTGAAAACTAATTTAAAACAAAAATCAGAGTCTGATTTCAGTTGGCATTGTTTGTAAAACATGCCTGAGCAGAAGCACTTTTTTTATCAGACTTAATTTATCAACTCGCATGCCACACAGGGAAAAATGGAGCATCAACGAGTCTGAAAGATCATTTATATGTGGTACTTGACTCAATGTACGTGTAGCCAGAAACTAAGTAAAATTACTGCCAGAAAAAAATAAATAAAATCATACTATTGAATAAGAAAAAAAAAAAAAGGAGCAGTTTGCAACAAGCACATCCTTCATGTGAAGAGCTTTCGCTCATGCGGAACCTCAGATTCGAAAAACTGAAATATAAGCTCACAATCGGCAGAAAAGGCAGGCAAATAAATGAAAGTAGAACTGTGATCTCCACCCTTCTGGAAAAGTTTAGGCAACAATTCAGGCTCATCCTCTTAGTCAGATATTGGATGTAGATTTGTAATCTCCACCGGCATAAGGTCCACCGCAGCAGATCCCAAAGACTCCCTTAAAAATGTTGTTTTGGGAAAATGCAAGTCTTTGCAAGAACTTGAGAGTTGTGAGTAACCAAACAACTAAACAGCTGAAAGGGAGGGTTTAAAATAGGCATGGAACGGCCCCAGACTTCGACAATATTGCTCGACATCCAGGTTCTTCATACCAGCTCCAGATGGCTTTAAGTGCAATATTTGGTATCTGCTGCTTAGAAAGTGTCACATTTCTCACGTCTGTAAAATAAAGGGATAAATGCGGAAGCAGATTCTAAGAACTTTTCAAACTCAGCTAGCGGATGGTCTGAGATAGTAGTTTTTGTTTCCAAACACCCCTCAGAGCTTCTACAGCCTCTCGAGAACTGCACTGGGGAAGACCTCTTGGTTTGTCACCACAAGTCACATCTTTTTGAGCTCTTTCTACTTAATGATCTTCTTCAGAAGGACTTTTGGAGTTCGTGCCTCCATTTTCAACTGAAGGCCACAATACTTTTCAATTATTTTTTCAAAGATCTACAAAGACCCACAACGGAAATACTCCAGGTAATGAAGAGAAACTGGTTAATGTTTACTAAATTGTGAATCTTTAGGAGTTCTACACGAGATTTCTAAGAAAAGTCTTTACTTTCAAGAACTCAACACCACACATTATCCATAATCCAGATTTAGATGATCAAGAAAAGAAAAGAGCAAGCTATAAAGCAAATATCCATGCTCAACCAAACATTAATTAGTATTATCAATGTAGAAAAGTCTCACACACGCCTCCGTGCTTCAAGATTTAATCAATAAATAGAGAAGCGGACCAAGAAAGAAAAATAACCAACCAAACCCATTTGGCTATTGATGAAAGACACTAAATGCAAACTTGATCAATTTATGTGAAATCAATGACTGAAAAAAAAAACATTAAAGAAAATGTTAAACGTAACACAAAAGAGGGATTCTTTATCACTTCTATTTGCGAAGAAGCAAACAGAGAATATAACTCACTTTTTAAGTGAGCTAAATTAATATATATATTTGTATTTTTCTTTTTCTTTTTTCTTTTTTTTTTGGTTTTTCAGGTTTTCTAGTGAAAACAAGAATGACCGTTGGGTTCAAAGCACCGTTCGACCGGGAATTGGGATGGCATGTGATGATGAAATAGATTGCTTATCGGGTTTGTATTGCCCAAGGCCGTAAAGCAATCTTGATTCCTAGCTGGCCACCATTCTAAAGTTCTGTGGCTTCTCATACGCTTGAGGATGAGAGGCTCGGCCCATTAACCCCATCCCCAAATCTTCTTATAGGAGGCCAGCCCACCTAATTTTCTGAGGTCTGTTTTGAGGAAAAGTGCAAAGTCAATATTTACTATAAAACAGATATCCGGTCGATCGGCATAAAGGTCGTGCTCTAACCTTGCAATTGTGCGTTCAGAAAAGAGCATCTGAGAGGCCTACTTAAAAAGTTCCTCTGTCTTCAGGAAAGCCATCAGGACGATCCTTTCCCGAGTGTCATGAAAATCTCTCGAGAAGGACAAGAGATCTGATACATGTCTAAAGACTGAAGTGATCAGGGTCTATTGAGTTAGTGTTCAGGCTTTCAAGCGTGACTTTGATCTTTTAAGGTTGCATCCATAAATAATATTGGTGAAACTGATTAGGACACAAGAGGGCCAGTGATTGCAACAATGCAAGCAGTCGTTAATTGAACCGTGAAGCGTCCATGCAAAAAGGAATTTGAAATCTTCAGGGTCTTTTTGGTTCAGATTCACCTATTTGCTTTATTTACTTGGGATATGATTTATAAAATCTTCCATACCCATTAGCGTTTGGCATTTATTTTTCTCTTGGAGATGTTTAGCCACCAAACATCACAAAGCAAAAGGCAAAGTTGAAATATATGCAGCTTGACCTTGTTTAAAGTATAAAACCTAAGCTTGATCAATAGGTCTTATAGGGCTCCTGTATTACAGTCTACCATGTAACTCAATATGTTATTTTAGTCGTTATTTGTATTTACAATTTCAAATCTTCGTGCTACTTAGAGTACCCTTATTTTAATCAAAATCTTTGACCCTTTTCTCGATTTTTCTAATCCATTTCTAATTGATCTCATCTGTTTGTGAAAGATGCAATAGAATTTCAATTTTCTCATTTCTCACGTAATAGAAAAGGCAATAAATGTGTCTTTGCTTGGTCTGTTAGGGCCCTCGTCGATAATTTTTGTGAGAATTTTTAGTTCTGTTTTCACAAAAATTTATTCGTATTATTGGAGACTTTGGTGCTATTACAATTTTCATCCCAAATTTTTTTCCTCTTAAGTTGTCTATAATTTTTGTGAGAATTTTTATCTCTTCTTCCACGAAAATTTCTTCTTATTATTGGAGGCTTCGGTTGCCATGCACTTATGTTAGTTGCAAATCTTTATAATTCCTCTACCTCGTGTAATGGTGCTATTACTTTTTATATATGCGTTCTCCATTGGCCCTATCAACATTGGGATTTTTTTTTTTTCCTTTTTTTAATTTCCTCTCATCATTGATCAGAATTCATGAGGGAGTTTCGAATCCACCAACATCCTTCTAAAGGTCCCGGCCTGACGGCGTATATTTATTTCTCTATTTAATGTTTTGCAACTTTCAAAGTTTTCTCTCTCGTATGATGATTGGCCAAGAGCCTGTAGCAATGTTCCCTTGATCCTTGATCCCCTCCAATCCTTAATTTACACATTGAGAGGCTGACTTTTTAGTTTTATAAATTTAAGTTTCTAATTTTTTAAATTGTTTCTTGGCAGCATGGAATCATCTTTGAACAGGTGGACACAGGTAACTTAATCAAGAATAATGTAGAATCAAAACAGATTTCTATAGAATGTTTGATTATAGTGGCAAACTGGGGACGTTACTGTCAGCCAAACGATAGCCCAACTGATCTGACTCTGTTTTATTCCCCTCTCATGGGCTCCAATTTCCTACAGCAATTAATTTAAAACTTCAAGCAAAAGGATTAAATTTGTTAAAATGCTCAGAAATCAAAAGGGTATTGTCAATTAAATTAAACCGGTGAAGAACCATCTCCTCCAATCACACAGGCAAGAGCCAATCAAGGAGAAGTTTTTTTTTTTTTCTTTTTTTTTTTTTTCTGAACAAAAAAGAAAACTGAAAGACAATTGAACGGAGAAAGTTGGTCGCCAGAGTGCAAAGGAAAGTAGATTGCATCAAACAGGAAAAAGAGAATTTTTCACGTCAAACATTTAATGCCCCTCCTCCCCATCTGTTGCTACTCTGTTGACTGTTCCTTTCAAGTAGCCCTTCAATTATGAACCTCTTCTTGTTCTCTTCAGACTGTTTCTCCGTCAATATTGAAACATACTCCAGCTAGCAGATACTGTTCTTTGTGTGCCATCGTCAGTGCAGAAAGTACAGCCACAACGATGTGAAAATTATTGCACAAAACTTACCCCAAAAGACCGTAACTGCGAAACTAATAAGGACCACGTATATGCCTGTTTTGTCCGAATTCTTTGGCTTCGCTTCTTTTTTCATATTCTTGACCTTTTGGTTCTTGGGCTTCACTTCATGTTCTTGATTTGGCTCTAATAACGAACTTGACTCAGATGACGACAACGACGACGACGATGAAGATAAAGCCGAAATTGTTCTAAAATCTTGAGTCTTGAGGACCTTATTAACTGAAAAATCTTTAGTTATCTCCGATGATTTTTTCCTCCGCATTTTGAAACTTGAGGCTTTTGGGTCCTGACATAGACCTTCTTTGTTAGAAACTCGGTTGGATTGAAATCAGGAAAAGGGCATAATGAAAATCCATAAAGCCTTAAAATTTTGACTCTCTTCTATGACATATTGTAGTTAAAAAAAAAAAACTCCAAACATTGGATTATATTAAAATTATGAAGCAGGATTATGATGGAACTATTTTGTCAAAACGACTTGAAAATGATCACCTGAGAAATGTTTTTCTTTGTAGAGTAAAGGATCGGCCCTGAAGTTCTTGAGTAATCAGGGAGCGAAGAATTGGTCACTGAATGCCTTAAGCTTTCTTTTCTATCCATGGAAGCACGCGCTAAAGCCTGATTTTCGGACCCACCAATGTCTTCTCCTTTCGATTCAGCCACCCGTTCCGCATCGACTACGGGCCTAAAACAGAGCAGAAACTTGCTAGCTGAAGTGTTCTTCATTGTCAATTCTCTTGTAGCGGACAAGAAGTTTGGAGGACCCTTGGAGGGTAGTTAGTAGTTACGTACGGTTTTAAAGGTTATGGGGATAGCTTGCTTTGGTGTAAACGAGGAACGGGCGAGAAAAATGAAACGATGGTGCTGTTCTGTCTTTGTTTGTTTCCGCGGGGGTTTGGAAGTGGAGAGGCCGGCATGGGCAGTAGCATTATATGTTTGTTTGGGTTTTAGTTTGCGTGGCTCATGTCTGTCTTGAACAGGTGTGACAAACGGAAGGGTGATAGACGGGTCCGTGATTGACGGGTGAGATGATAAAAAGCACAAATATTATTCTTACTGATACATTGCGCAAATTATTTTGTAGTCACCCCACATATTGACTAAATTGTCATAATCACATGTAATTGACACAATAAAAATAAAATCTGAAGGCAGCTTATCAGCTCCGGGACCCAACTACGTGTGTAATTATTCTATCATCTGGGTGGTTTCTCTTAATGGTCAATTTATAGAATAGTTGGACTTTAGCTCATCCAAAAATTAGGAGCTAATCTTGACATTGACGAATAAATAAAAGAATCAATGCAGATTTTTATGTTATGTCTAACTAATCTTGGGCTCACTCATCCTGACGGCCTAAATGGACACATATTCAGAAAGAACAAAGAAAAAAAATAAAAAGTAGGAGCTATCTCGGGGTTCTTGCAAACGAGGTTGGACGCTTGAGGATATGTCGGGCTGGGCTCGAGACATCCCACATGTCAAGTCCTGGACCAATACTTCTTGTTGTAATTCTCACTGCGGGGGGAGAGTTGTGGCCTACGGCGAAAATTGCTTACCGGGCTGTGTCGACGTAAAGGCCTCGTGTTTGCAGAAGTAGCTGACCCAGATGCAATATAATGTAGATGGTGCTACAACTTTAAAACTTGAAGTGAAATTTAGGGTTAAATTTTCCAACCTTATCTATAGCTAAAATCTTTCTTTTCTGTCCAACTAGATATATAATAGATCAACTAACACACCTTTTAATAAATAGTGGACTATCTGAATGTCTAATTTACACGTTCAATTTGTCCGTCTACATACATACATACATATATATATATATATATATGGTTCCGAAGATAAGGGAACCACGCCAATATCAATCCAAAGCCGAATTCTTATGTAGTGACACATTTTTCATCAACCATCGTAATATGAAATTGATTAACGCTGTTGTCGACTGGTGGATGTCTTGGGCTTATCAGTCTTCGCATTACTACCAAGTTGAATAACCTGTTAATCTCACGAAGCCCCTTGGCTACGGCGAATTTGGAATGTTCTGATGATAAATCACAATCCAATTAGGCAAGTGGGCTTTTGCATAGTTTTGGTGGATCTCTGGACGTGCGTGGCTCAAATCACTGAAAGGTACGTGTGCAGGCCGGCGAGTTACGTTCAATCTCTGGCGTCACCGGAGAGAGGAGGCAACACGCGGAGCTCAAAATTTGTTTGTTTTCGTAATTATTCACGCGTGATTGCGTCCAATTGTTAGGGGCGGGGGTGAGGCAGCTAGGGCCCTCATCACGTGGAAAATGGCCACTTAAAAAATAATTAGTGAATATTAAGAAGCAACGCAAGCACAGTTGGCAGCGCATTAGGTCGGTTTGTTCCCATTTACACCCCACAAAATTTTCCTTTTTCCATCAACAAGTTGATCATTACCACACGATATGGCATTTTTCTTTCTTTTTTCTTTTTTTAATTATCATTTTTAGCTATTTATGCTATTTATCTCGAGTTCAAATTTTTAGTAAGTATTATTATATATATATATATATATATATATATATATATATATATATATATATATATATATATATATATATATATATATATATATATATTTTTTTTTTTTTTTTTAAAAGTTCTGATTGTTTAACACCGCGATGAAACTTTTATGTTTTAGTAAAATTCGTAATTTACACGCGGATTCACACCCTCCGTGGCTTATCCTTTTCTTGGACTTTTCCTCTGTAGTAGAACGGCACATGGGGGTCGTGGCACGTGATCAAGACCCTTGGTTGCCTGGCACACCGCGTTTCTCGGCGGCGCCGTAAGGCCTCTCGCGTTCACACTTCACGCCTTAGGGTTTGTATGGCATTTGTATGATTAATTTGAAGAAGGGAAAACATTTGTTATGAGACTGCAAACTTTTAATTGACTAATCGTGGGTTTAACTTATGCGGAATTTTTTTCAAAATGTTAGCCTTAAATTAACATAACATTTAAATGGTATAATTCTATTGGATTGAAATAAAATTAAAAATTTATTTGAACAGAATTTTATTTACAATTAATTTCATCATAAAAAAACATTATAACAATCTTATTTCATGCATTCTATCTTTTTCTTTTCTTCTTTTCTTTTCTAATCACCAGTAAAGTAGATTATAAAGAAGCTTTGGGATATATTGACTGACAATAAAGAAAAGGTAGCAATGTGAAATCAATATTCCTGAAAAGGTAGATTTCCACTTCTTCAAAAGGCTTACGACCAAGTACAAAATGTTAAGATCAAAATATGTGGCTTAAATTTCAAATCAAAAGTATATGTGAATTCCACATTAAAAAAAAAAATATGAATAAAAGTAAGCAATTTTAAATATGTGTGAAAAGAAAATAAGTGAAATTCAGTTGAAATAAAAAAATTATGTATGTGTGATGTTTAAAAAAATAACGAAAAAGGACCAAATACCACATTTTATTGGACATTTAATTACTTATATAGAATAACACTTTAATGGGTAAAGCGGGATAAACGTTGCCTTTCTTAAAATATAGTGGTCAAATTTTGCCTATTTGAAACATTTATTTTTTTAATTTTTATGAGTTTAAAATTTAGCACGAGCATGAAAAGTTCTCGAAGATCTGTTGATTGCCAAGGATTTTTTCTTTGTGTGTGTGTGTGTTTTTCCCCCCACTAAACTCCATTTTTGAATGCTCCTGTCCTAGCGTACGAATGTTTCATGACCAACAGAGAAATTTGTGAATTGAAGCGTAAACAGACACAAAATTTCATCAGAAAATGTTATTGGCGAATAGGCATTCGGGATTTTTTTTTTAATCAAAATTAACCACACAGTTTCTCTCTACAAGAGCCAAAGTTATGTAAGAACTATAATTAATCTTACTCGTCTTGTATTTACACATCTTTTTTGGGATTTTTTTTTTTTCCAATTGCAAGGTTTTAAGGTTGCTGCTGCTAATGTCACATTCTTATGTCAGCAGCATGATATGTCATTCGAAAGCTTTTAGAAAAAATATCATCATTTTATTTTCTTTTGTGGTCATATATAATATATATATAAATTAAAACGTATATATGAAGCAATCAATTTTTTCACGAGTCAAAAAAGAAAAAGAAAAAGAAAAAGAAAAAGAAGCCACCTTTTGTCCCGAAAGTTCTTGTTATTATTATTATTATAGCAAATGAGTCGTTATTAACAAGGAGGCTCCAAAATAGAGCCTAAAAATGACCAGGAGTACAGTACAAATTTCCAAAACTCACATATATCAATACCCTCAGCAGATCACCAGGTGAAAAAATAATAAAAAAAAAAATTATGTTTGAGTATATCCTACCTAAATCCCATTCTACATCAGTTCACAACACACAGAATCAAGCTCCCCCCTTCAAAAATTTTCATCTAAATTAACTCTTTGAATGTTTCTATTATAGCAATAAATTCTATCTTTACAGTCAACAATGCAATAAATTTTTGTAATTGAGAATATCAAGTAACAGCTCCTTTACAAATTTGTAATATGTTACCTCTTCTCCTAACACCAAAAGTATTTTAGGATAAGTATGAAATTTGCACATGTTGGGAGGAGATGTTTAGAATTTTTATGACATCAATTCAAGCTCTTCTTTCTACGTTCAAAAGCGTGCAATTCAAGCCTCTTTTACAAGCATTTTAGGACAAAGCGAATTTGTTTGTTTTTGTCGTCTCTCATTTTCTTCTGGGTCATTTCATGTTAAATAATAAATGGGCATGGGTCGCCACTCGTGGTCATGTTTCTTTCTTGACTACAACACCGCGTCACTCCGAAGCGCGGCAGGCCCTCGCGAGCCCACGCTTCACACGCGGTGCGACACGCTTTAGCTTATGGTGCTAATTTTATGATTAATTTCGAGAGGGGAAATGTTTTGATAAGGTTTGCAGAAACTCCTATGATATCTATACTGCGTAGAAATTATTGTCCGGCTTATAGTTCTCTGGAAATTTTTTCTGTTGACGAAAATAGAAAACAGAATTTTGTATCCAAATCACATAATTTTTCAATTTTGAAAATTCGAAAATCCCTTTTTTCCAAAATTCCAAAGTTGTGAAAAGAAAAAAAAATTAAGAAAATAAAATATTGGTAGACGTGCGATTTATCAAACTTAACGTATTCTCTGCTTTTTCGGATTAGTAAATATTTTCCATCCTCATAATGAACACACACACACATATATATATATATATATATATATTTTATTATTACTCTCCAGTTCTTCTATAGGAGGTATAAAAGTATAAATGGAAATGAAATTTGTAACCAAAAACAGAAAAGCATTTTCTACCACTGAACAAGCCCACGGTTTTCAACAATGGAAACGGAAGACTCGTCACCAGAAGGGCATAGAATCACATTGGTAGCAAATACAATCAATAAATTGTTTTATCCCGGTGGTTTGAGAGGGTGATTTTATTTAAATGAACTGTAAGGTCCAAGCCTCACACTTGCCCCAAGCCAATGAAATTCATGCCCAAGTGACTCTTTGGTCACTGCGTCTCCAAGAAAATTTAATCCAACCCGGCATTGTTAATCTGTCAACTGTAGATCCACAGCGCCGGCATTCATTTTGAGGTCAACGTGGATTGGCGGGTTCATTTTTAAAAGTAAGATTGTCCCGTTTGGACGAAATTATAGAGCATTTTCGTCCACGCGCCCCAATGTACTGGGGAGGAAAGTATAATTCCTCTTCTTGTTGTTAATATTTCATTTATTAAAAAGTTATTAGAATCATAAATTAAATTATAAGAATAAACCTTTTTAACTTTTTATAAATTTTATACTCGAAAATTAAAATTTTTAAATAAAAATTTAAATTGTTGACTATTAAAATGTCCTCGGAAAACATTGTTTCAGCCAGTGTTGGTGTTGGTCAGTCTTTGTCCAAACTTCTGTCTAGTCTTACGGGGGAGTCAGACTGGAAATAAAAGTATCCTTTTGGTTTTGGGCCCTCTCCTCTTTGTGAAGTGAGACAGACTGTTTTCTTCCTAGTGATGAAAACTGGAGTAGCGTGGACCAATATAAAATCGAGGAAAAAGTTCAAACAGTAATGGTTAGCATATGAATATCAATGTGTGAAACACGTTCGGTCGAAGACTATGGTGGGGTATAAATACTATACAAGTCTGAAGTCCTGGTTACAGACAATAATCTTAGAACCCGGGCAGCCATAAGAAAAAAGAGAGAGCGAAAGAGTGAGGAATGGTGAGGACTCCTTCCCTCGACAAAAATGGGCTAAGGAAGGGGACGTGGATGCCGGAGGAGGACAGGAAGCTACTGGCCTATGTTACTAGATATGGCTGTTGGAATTGGCGCCAACTGCCCAAGTACGCTGGTAAGGGGGCGGCGTTAGATTGTACGGAACCTAACTTTAAAAAGTTCCCATTTTTCTTTTCCATTGATCCGGGGGCTACTTTTGTCCTTTGATCCCGCTCTATATATGGGATCTCTTCCTCTTATCGTCGTTTTAAGATCGGGATACAAATTTCTTGCATAGAATATTTGGTTTCTTGATATCTAGTTATAACAGTGGTTCGGAGATGGGTGATATGACAGGCTACTTTGACTCATTTCAGGGCTATCAAGGTGTGGGAAAAGTTGCAGATTGAGATGGATGAACTATTTAAGGCCAAACATCAAGAGAGGCAATTACACTAAAGAAGAAGAAGAAGCGATTATTAGATTACACGAGGAACATGGTAACAGGTACTAAATGACTGATTTGTGTTTGAGTTCAACTTCCCAACAGTATAGAAATCCAGATATATAATTGTTATAGTGCTTCTATAATATAAAATGCAGATGGTCTACAATTGCAGCCAAGTTGCCGGGGAGAACTGACAACGAGATAAAGAACCACTGGCACACCACCCTCAAGAAACGGGTTAATCAGAACTTGGTCAAACAGGAAGTAAAACCAAATGATCTCACTCAAACTCGCCATTTGAATGCCAAAAAAAACGAGACGGCACCAGACGTTAGCCCTCAGAACCTTGAAACTCCTCAATCCAATGAAAGCTCCAACTCCTCGTTGTCCCCTCAGCTATCTTCCGCGAGTGATTTCTCGTCCTTCACCACAGTTACCAATACCACAGGCGTGGGAAACCCAGACTTAATATTGGATGATGCACCAGACCTTAGCCCTCACAACCTAGAAACTCCTCAATCTAATGAAAGCTCCAACTCTTCGTTGTCGTCTCAGCTATCTTCTGCCAGTGACTTCTCGTCCTTGACCACAGTTACCAATAGCACAGGCATGGAAAGCCCAGACTTAATATTGGATGATGCGTTTGCTTTCATGCAGGCATTCGGTGGAGGTTTCTGGACGGAACCATTCCTAACCGATAACTGCTACCCATTTCTAGATGCAGAAAATGCTGTGTCATTATGGTTTGTATGAGCAACAATAGGAGATCTGCACTAGCTACTGGCCAGAAGATTATGTAGCTGAAATGATTGTATGAGTCTCTCCATTGATAGTTTATGAAGAGTTGTATGACATGGACGCATATATACATAAATTAAATACAAAATTAGACATGAGTTAATACCATTAAATCTTGATTGTTTGCTATTATTAATTTCTTATTCATCAGGAGATATATTAATTATAATTAATTATTAAAATTTAATGATATAGACTAGCTTTTAATTGTTATTTTTAATTGTGACGTCTGCGTGACTTTTTGGTTTACGAAATTCCCCGAGTGACTTAACCTCGGGAAGCCAATTAGGGCTAAAATCTAGTGGCTGTTTAGCTTGTGATGACGTGAGAGCGTGATACCACATTTTAAATATCAAACCATTCCAACAGATAAAGCGCGACCAATGGTATTGGTCCCCGTAGTGTTTTTGTCGTCGTCCTATATGTACAGCGGAAGCTTCATTTTTCAAAAGTTCGTACCAATTTAGGTCTCTAATGGAAATGACTATAACGTTAGCTTAGACAATTAATAAATATATAATTTTCACGACTTACAGTTACCGATACCCAAATGTTTGCAGAGGCGACGTTCTCTAGTCCTATTCCCCTAACTTTTACCTCTCAATACAAGTGCGATTGTATATGAGAAAAAAGGGGCACACCATGAAGAGTGATTGTTGAATTTTTTTTTTATTATTTGACTTCTTTTTGGGGTCCATTTAGAATAAGGGAGGTAGATCTGACTATCGGTGAGAACAAATGGACGAACCATTGTCCTGTATAATTTATTTCCTAAACAAGAGTTGGTGGGCATAAGCATATAGAAATTTTTGGCTTTTCAAAATGATTTATTTGAACATTTTCATAATTGGTACGTGGTGTTGGTTCAGTACAATTCAAAGGTTTTCCGGAGCATGGGGTCCTTGTTGTGGACAACCGCGTAGGCAAACCAAATCAGGGCTATTTAATGTCAACTGCGGCTCAGCAGAGACTAATCTAGGCCTTATTGCTGAACCAGCCAGGCTGGTTCAGTACAATTCAAAGGTTTTCCGGGGCATGAGTCCTTGTTGTTGACAACCGCGTAGGCAAACCAAATCGGGGGCTATTTAACATCAACTGCGGCTCAGCAGAAACTAATTTAGGCCTTGCTGAACCAGCCCGGTTTCTACGGTAAAAGCCTGATTCTTGATCTCAAGGGTTTCGAATAGAAATGGGCATGCACCATTTTCTTATTCTTATTTATTCCTTAAATTGAAAGGAAAAAACGATTAAGTGGAAGAAGAAAGAGGAATAACTCTTCTAGAATTGCCACTAGACAAGTAACATTATTTTCTCCAATAATAGATTATGAGGATCTGGCGATGGGCAGGTTCCTCAACGCTTGTCGCCAGGCAGCGGTGCATGATTGATTGATAAAAAAAAAAAGAAGAAGAAAAAATTGGAATTATTTAATACAGTAATTCCCAGGAGGCTCATGCTTTGTAATTATTTGGAATCTATCCAATGCTTTATGAGGTGCAGAACTTCGGGCCATGTGGGTGGCCTTGGCGACAGCTTGGGGTGAGGGATGCCGAAGAATCAGCGTGGAAACGCGATTATCGCCATTCATAATTGAATGTATGCAATTGCGGAATCATGCTTGAAAATGTCAATTTACAGCCTGTTGTGCACACTTTATGACTTATCTTGGCGTTGCTAGCATTTGATTATCTCGTCATTTGCGACTTCCTCCCTTCAGTCTCAATGTCTTGCTCCAAGCTGACATAGTTGGAATTGCTATCCCAAGGGGTGGTCAATTAGCTTTCTTTTTTTTTTTTTGTTTTTGGGCAGTCTTTTTTCTCAATTTCCATTTTTCATAAAATAAAAATAAAAATAAAAACCACACCAAATGTAACGTTAGAATTAGAAAGAAAAAAATTTACGTGTTCTGAATGCATATGTGTGTATATATATATATATATATATATATATATATATTGGCTTCATTTAGTTGTTTCTTTCTATTAATTCTCAAATCCACTTGATGAAACATTCAGCGAACACACATGATGTGATAAATTTTAATAAAATAATAGTATCACAAATGAATAAGAATAAGAAAATTGCTTTGTTGTTTTCTTTATCCATTCTATACCTTCTATGGTTGCGGCTTAGTGGTTATTTTTCTTATCAAAATTAATAATTAATGTCTTGACACTTCGATACAATGTCACAATGAGTAACACTACTCCATTTGGATTCAATTTATTGAATAATCTTTTGTGAAGGTTGGAAGAAATTTCAGTGAGCGTCCGTAGGTGCACAGTCCACATTACTGTTTGACTCTCGCGGAGTCCCACGGATGGATCCGCATCCGCATTTTCCGTCCGTATTGACTTTCTGACTTGTTAGGATTCAGATTTATCAGAATTGTACAAAATATACCACTTATTTAACAATTTATATATTTTATATTAAAATGTAAATATTTTTTTATTAAATTAAATTATGTTAACTTATGTTGACTACGTTTGTTCTATTATATTGCCACACATTTTTTCTCTTAAAACATTTAGGGGCTTAAAAATAAACACAGAAGATACGAGCTTTCGAAGGAAAAAGGACTCCACTGGGCTTTTCCCGTAGGCTGACGACAGCGTAAGGACGAGAGAAATTTCGTCGGTCTATGACGTTGCTGTCAGCCAACCTTACAAGCTCACCGTGATAAATAATATCTTTGTTTTATCCCATAATAGGAACATAGCCTTTTGACATAATCCACCCCCCTCCCCCCCTAAAAATAAAAATAAAAAAAAAAGGAAAAGAAACGTGGGACAAAAGTATCAACTTCAACTTTCAACCCTCACTTATGAAAAGATCATTTTTTGATATTAACAAATTAATAATAAATGAAAAAGTGAGGATTAAGAGGGTTGGTAAGGACATTAAAAGTCTTGTTGTATACATCGGTGTCCTCGATAATTTAGAAAGCCTGGGATTTCAGCTTTTCAAACAAGCATGCGTGAAGTAATTTAATTAATTACTTTCATGGGGGGGGGGGGGGGAGGAGAAAAGAAAAAAAAAGCATTATGAACAAAACTTTAATGGACATGTTCGTGCAATTGCTGGAACGCTTTCACGTGGCACTCTCTGAAGACTTCATGTTCACACTCTGTCTCCCGGACAGGAGGATCCATTGAACCCTTCCAAACATTTTCTTGCATTGGGTCATTTTAAAATGCACCTTAAAGCGGGGGTTGGTTGACCGTGATTTGTGAATGCACCGAATTGGGATGATATAATACGAGGTGACAGGGTAAGAGTGAGCACCCACGTCTTACAAAGAAAGACAATCATCGTCATCCCGCCCACGCTGGCTGCAGCCCATCCCGAGTCTTCCTGGGTCAACAAGTCCACCGTCCATCGTTCGGCGGGACGGGATAAGCAAATGAAAAAAAAAAAATGTATATATCTATCAAGAACACGTAAAAACTGAAATTTTAATATTGAAGAAGAAGTATAAAGCTTATAAAAATAAAAGAATTACTTATATTATACAATTTATGTTTTAATAAAAAAATGAAGGGTAATATTTTTTGGGTTCATCAAAAAATAATGAATAAATATGAGAATATGCTAGATTTTGATTGAACGAATGTCGCAATTTTTTTTTTTTCACATTAGCAAACATAATATTATTTTATACAACTGCTAAAAAAGAAAAAAAGAAAAGAAAGAAAAATATAAAGGCCTCTTCTGCCCGGAAAAGAGAAAAGACCAGAAAAGTAGCCCCACAATAATCGACAAAGCCCAGTTGTCGTCCCACAGAATTGGAGGGGACGAAAATCAATCCAGAAGAGGGCCTCATTGGGCTCTTTCAGCCCAATATTGGATCCACAAGAGGTGATGTTGGATCCGAATCTGATCAATCCTTGCTGAAATTTTGTTTTCGTCCAGAGTGAGTAGCATTACATCCAGTCCCCTGCATGTACGCGACATTCAATACATTTAATTCGATTCTTCAAATATTTTAAATATGTAATTTTTTTATATAAAAAAATTGAAACGTATTGGAGAAATCGGTAATCTCAATGTAACTTCTCAATTTCAATGCTTGCTACTACGCGTTATCAGAATAAAGAAAAAATTTCTCATTGCCAATTTAACAATTCTCTCTCTCTCTCTCTCTTTTAATTTGAGGTTTAAATTCTTTTCTGACAATAAAAAAATATTTTTTTTCATTTATAAAAGAATTTATTAAAAATAAATATCATAATTAAATAAATTTCTTCATGCTAATAAATTCTATGCCATTTCTATAATTAAAATATAGGATATGAAAGATGGAAATTTTAGTCATTAATTACTAAGTAATTTTTAATAAAAAATTAAATTTTTTTTGAACATAATATAAATAAAAAAAAAAACTAAAATTTACCTCTGACATAAGAAAATCCAGATATTTATGATAAATTGGTAGACAAATGAATTTCAAGGGGTAAAGGAATATAACCCTATTAAAAAACATGACGATTAAGCATCAAAAGAGATCATGACTAAAATCCACCGCCTGTTGTAATATTAACGCCTATTTTTGATCTCTCAAGTTTCAAGCTGCGTTCCATAACTTTCCAGTCCTGCTCGTCAATTTACTATCGCCGAATGGCCAAACAAATATCTGAAACTCGGAGATAATGAGCCACCAGACACGGTGGCAAAAATGTACCAAAACAATTGAGCCATAGAGATTCGTATTCGCTTGCCAATTGCTCCTGTACTTCGGTGACCACCAAAAGCACCGACAATGCGCCACCTCTCATTTACTAGATTTGGGGGTTTATGATTGTGCCCCATAACCAGCTCATGAAAAATTGAAAAAAAAAAAAAAGAAAAGAAAAGACGGCCATCTTGTCTCTCATTGCCTCTCTTGGGTTCCATGTGACTTTGGGGGTAGGAACTCATCCACAAAAGCTTAGCTGCACGGTAGCAAAGTTGGCGAAGCCCGTATGGATTGAAGAGCAACCGAGTTAATCAAGGAAAGTTCCTCCCTCTCTCCGAGAACATTTCTATGCCACATATATCTAACAACTACTTCCCACTCATTTCTCTGGCCCCCACTAAAATGAACCCTGTATTTATGTTCATCACCAAGTTTTCTAACATCAATTTTGTTTACACTTGCGAAGTCGTTACCCAAAAAAAACAAAAAAAAATAAAGGTCCTGCCTGTACCTCAATTTCCTTACGCAACGAAACATCTCTGTCTAATTAAATTCAATTTGCAGTTGTAAAAGATTGTAGGTGGGAAATCATTTATATTCTTGCGTCGTTTTTAATGGTTTCTCGAGTCTTTGATTTACTATAGGCAAGAAACACGAGTTGGAAAGACAACGTACACATCAAAAAAAACAAAAAGAACCCCATTGCTTTGTTCTCAAAATAGAAAAAGGAAAATTTTGGGTGGCAAAAAAGGATCAAAACGATAGGAAAAGAGCAGAAGAAGACAGAAATTCAATAGTGTTTGATGAGGTGGGTTTACCAGTCCACTGGACCTTTTGAGTTCAGGCGCTGTCCATCGCTGGGAACAATAGTGGCGTGCAATGGATCAATGGGAAAAATCAGGCGCAATAGGCCTAGTAAATTAGGTATTCTCCGACACCACGTACGCCGCTACAGTGGACGCTACGCAATTCAAACTGATTTAATTTTGTCGCGTACAAATCTGACAGGGTTTTTGCACACATCACGACAAGAAGTTTGGAACACAACAGAATTTTTATTTTCACTCGGAAGCATTTGGCAGTGCTTTTTCCTTTTCTTTTAAAAAAAAAAAAAAAACATTTATAAGAGTTTATGCCTCGGTGAGTTCGTCTTGAAATATCTATTGACTGCTATCTTTTATGGATTCACAACTCGTGAAGAGGCCCGTGGGCCTATAAACAGAATTCCCAAATTTTTATTGTTATAATGGAGGGCATAAAATTTAAAATTAAGCTACCATTTCAGTTTTCTCTGGGATCAACTCGCTGCTACAACATCTGCTTGCAATTAAAGCACCATTTTCTGTGGAAAATAGAGGAAAATGATAATAATTAAGCTCAAGGATGAGACTACAATTAACTAATTAATCAGCACACTTACTGGTTGGAAAAGCCCAGAACTTAATTGGACTCAATAGTCAAGATGCTACATTAGGAAATAAGTTGTTAATCCATCCAGGTGTCACACTACTTTTTGTACAGCGACTGTCATCCGAGCAGATATCTCGAAGGGGAAACAAACCTCATTATTTGCGGGGAACAGAAATTTGTCTCGTGGCAAAGAATCATCGCATGGTTAAAAACTGATTCTCTGTCCGCATGTTACATGGGTCGCCTAAACCCAAGAACGAGTTGATAATGTGAGAGGCACAAGAAGCACCTTTTTGCAGCCCTCTTAATTATTGGTTACCAGTTTTAAGCCCAACATATGCACGGCAAAACCCCGAGACAGGCGCAAAAGAGTGGTAAAAAGTGAAAGCGAATGGCGGTAACAACTTTAATTCCTACATGCCCGGCTACGAAGACAGCAACGATGAAAAGGGCAGGCAATTTAAGTATTTAATTTACTTATTCTATTTTGTAGGAATAAATCGATAAAATAACTTAATTATTCTTGTGTTAGAGACACAACCCACGTTACATTTTCAGAGATTGGTTGGGGAGTAAATTAATTTTCCTGACCCCTGATGTAGCTGCCATGATAGCATTGATATTGTCCCTCTTTTTAGCAAATGAGACGTCCACTTCTCAGTTCTCTCTAATGTCTAACCCATCACTTTTTTCAAAATTTTTACTATTATTTTGGCTCCGTTTGCTCTTCTCATTCTTGCATTGGTTCCATTTTCTTCTCGCTGTTGGAGCAGCCAAGGTCATCCTCTATTGAACCATATGGATAGATAGGCTATCGAGTCAGAACGCTTCTTATCAGCACTGTTGGATATGAGAAAGCCGAAGCCTTTTATTGTTACAATAGCTGCTCATTCCTCTCCTCCCGGCATCTCTCTCTGCCCTGAGACTGCTGCTAGACAAAGCAATGGTCCCGCTGGCTTCTTCACATTCTGAGCTCGAAAAATGCCGGTCAAGCACATTGACCGGCGTATCCGAAATCGCCACCGTGTCAAACGCTGACTCGTATACTTCCATTGCTATAACTTGCATTGCATCGTAGCATTCCAACAAGTTTTCCTACATCAAACCACAGCATTCTCTTATTATCAATCTTAATGAACCCAACTACAATTAAGGAATGCATTTAATTTTTAATCTATTTAAATTAACGTCAAAAAACTTGGTTGACAGTTAATCAAAATTTACCTTATTTACATATGGACAGTTGGATATAGCATTTCTAAAGCTTGAAGACTGCAAGGGAAAGAGTTCGTGGGAAGCACAGAGAAGTGCTGATGCGGCAATTATTGATGGCTTGAACTCTAAAAGCTTGATATCTGCACACCAAAGATATGAATCTATTGTGAGTGGTCAAAAGGGAAAAGGGCTTACTTTACCATTGAAATTGAAGGTCTCATTTATTTGCGCATACCCTTTTGAGCCTTGAGCATGATTTCCGTAGCTCTAGTTCTAAGAGCCTGCCGCAGTGGGGGTCGTTTCAGTACAAACATGGAAATGAAGAAGGAAATGAAAGAGAAGGGAGTGATTGAGCGCATTCTCCATTTTAGAGCACCAAGTATAAGCACCTCCATTCTCTGTATTGTTTGTGTGTCAAATATGTATCTGCTACCGCCCTGTTCGAAATAGACTAACATCAGGTCTTGTTACTTCCATTCAAGAATTCAATAACAGTTGGAGTGTGCCTCAAATTCTATGTTTTTGCAAGATTTCGTAGCAAGAACTATTAACATAAAGTGTTTTAAAGTTTTACCTGAATATTACACGCGGAAAACTCTGTTTCCGTCATCTTTGCAGCTAGAGAGAGACAGGAGATTGCAAGAAGACTGATGAGCCATGGCTTTGGAAGCTGTAACAACAGGATTCTGTTAGACCTCCAAAATCAACTAGACCCAGCTAAACAATCCAGAATACCATTCCATCAACATTGCAAAAGACATTTCCCTCGAGTTTATAAAACATGAAGCAAAGCATTTTTTTTTTTTTTTAACTTCAGAAAGGAGAATGGCTGCTAAGCTAGCCTCAGACAAATATATTTCCACATGGAAATTGGTGCAGAATTCGTTACCGTTATCTCTTGGCTTGATAAGAACCGATCCAGGTAATTGACAGCAAGATACGAGAAAAACGGATCAGAATTGCGAGAAACCTGAAAATATGTTTAGCAACATGCTCAGAAGAATACGATGAGTTGGAAGCTAATGCAAGCAGGGATAATGTTTTTTTTATATGCACCTCCAAGATTGAAGAGATGGCTTCTTGCCGGAAAGAGTCATCCAAATCTATTGCCTTGAGAGTCTTTGAGTAGTTCTCCGAAGGCATGTGATCGGATTCAGCTAAGAAAAGACCAGAGACACTGTCAAGCTCTTGGGAATTCGTAAATGGGTTTTCGAGATCAAACTCCATTGATGACTCTTTTGCAGCTCGCAGTAGCTTTGAGCATAGAGTACGAAAGATAAAGGAGAGTATTAAAAAAAAAAACAGAGAGAGAGAGAGAGAGAGAGAGAGAGAGAGAGAGAGAGAGAGAGAGAGAGAGAAGTTGGAATGATAATAAAGAGAAGAAAAGAGCGCCTACATAAAAACGCAGAAACAGAGAGAGTTGTGCGACTCTTATATAAGTATTATCTTGAGAGGGCTTCAAAGAAGCCATGGAGACTCGAGGGCCTGTACCCTACACACTCACTCTATTTTATGGTGCTTTGCAGATTGAAATTTGGATAAAAAAATCTTTTCTTTTTTCCGTCGTACAGGGTGGAAAATTTTTCGTTACTCCAAGGGTCCATGAACCTTCTCTTTTTTGACACGTACGAGGTCGGAGATTGAAGCTATGTCAAAGGATTGGCTGCAGTTTGTTAAGAAATAAAATTTTGTAAATTTCCATTTTGTGAAGGGTAGTTTGTTTGTTTTTTTTTTTCTTGTACTTCTAGATTGGATATTCCATCACACATAGGAAATTGTAGATTACCTGGAGAAATAATGTTTTAATAGGTAACTTTTCAAGTCCCAAGATGCAAATCCATGGTGTTCTGATATTTTTCCCATCAAATTTTCGACGTAAGTTAGTTATGAAAAAGAACATTATCTTGACACGTACTTTTTATTTTTTTTTATTTTTTGCAACCTTTTCCCTTGTTGAACCAATTTTTAAAAGCCCATTCTTCGAATCAAGCGAGGATCACAGTATAATGGAGATTTAGTCAGAAGAAATGTATTGTCATAAAATAATAATAATAAAAAAAGAGCTTTTTGCCTTGATCGACAGAAGTACAAAACGAACTAATTACAAGAGCATTTGAGGATGTACTTTCTTTCAAGGAGATAGAGTTGGACTTCGTCAAAATTACACGAAGTGGAAATGTCATCTTTTTCTTCCCAGATGGATAAAAAAACTAGTAACTGCGTACCATCTTAGTTTCTTTGTCTCGTCATCTTTTGACAAATTTTTGACTTGAGGTTGTTTTGCTAGAATTAAGTCGATGACATCTGTTTATTTGACTAAGCCGAAGTGAGTAGCAATCATACAACGTTCCCATCAAATTGACGAAATGAGATTAGGAAGCCTTGGTTCACAATCCAACCCCGATCTATGCGCGTATCGCCATGTTCATAGAGAGTAATTCATCCTAGATCTAAATGGATAGGGTTTAAAAATAGCAAGGACCACGTACCTTATGGAGCCCAAGTTCAATTAAGTTTGCCCGGTAGACGGGAAATAAATGTTCAATTAGTCTTGCAATTGAAAAATCCAACAGGAAAAGAAGAATATCCGAAGTGAAAAAAAAAAAAACAGATATTGCAACTTACAAGGACTCCATGAATTATTATTATTATTATTATTATTATCATTATTATTATTATACATACAACCAGTCGATGTAGTATGATATAGGGTTATGTTCCACGGGGGAGAATGAAAGAACAGAACACGTCCTTAATCGACAGGAAACAAAAGGGCACGTTTCCAAAACAACGAAAGACAATTTCTCGACACTAATTTGAGTGTACCTACCGAAATCTGGTATTTGTATCATGCATACTCAAAAATAATCCGTACCAAACGAAGAGAGGACCACAAATTTCTAATGCCCCGTTCATATTTTGGAGAATAAAAGGACTGACAGATTTTAAATACTGCCAATTCTAACACGCCAAATCGTTTGACCACCCCCAAAGTGAAGTTAATTTTATTCATTTTTCAAATGGATAAACAAAATATTTTTGGAGGTCTCTGAGCTTGATAGTATTTTACATTGAGCGGAGTCTTTTTCTTTAAATGCTAGTGGCTGGTTGACAGCTTGGTATCTTGACCTTTCATGTCGAATGAGACCGAGAGAGCCCGATCCTTCCATTTAAGTAGAAAATACTCTCAGTACGACAAAGTTGCGGTAGGTAATATGCACATGACATGGTTGCAGCACAAAGATCTCGGACAGGCATTGTTTGATAAGGTTATTTTACGTATTAAGATGCAAGTCGATGAAGAAAATGACATATGCTGAATTAATCGAGGCAATTTCAATACTTCGTCTGTAGGTTTTATGTCTTCGATTTATGGAAATTGTGGATTAGAGCCCGACTTCAATCATGTTTTTCTATAAACTATGCCCACACGAAGAAAGGCAAGGAAAACACTGTTAGAAGAAATAAAAATATCAATTTACGTACGCATCAATTTTGGCAAAAATTCATTCGGCGGTCATGCCAATCGGCTGAAATTAATAATTAGTGGGAACTGAAGCCAAAGTCTCACTTGGAAAAGCTAAACAAATGATATGTATGGTCATTTTTAAGCCGGGAAAGGCCCCACCATAACTCTCAAGTGCACCTACTTTTGAAATTCTTCAACCATTCCACTGAATTGTTTGACCATCGCCTTTAGTGCTTGAAAACTACATGGAGGTAGTTGCTCTTTTCTTTTTAATCAACTTTATTAGGAGAATATCATCATATGCACGGATGATGCTGCCCATTGAAGCCTTTCTTTAATTGATAATCCATGTGAAAGACAATAAAATGCACGTAGATTAACCTCGTCTTTATACTTCTCGTGGAAGATTAGCAGCATGATTATACACGATCATGGCCATAAGTACAATTCTAAATGATGAAGTTGATGGTTGAGATTCAAACGTCTGATAATATGGGCTCTGAGCCTTGACCTGGTCAAGATTTGCAAAACTTGTGGAGAATTCTCAAAAGTCCATATTAATTGTACAATTTAGGCCTCATTTGCATGTGCCATGACGTTGATAATTAGTCTGCGGGACGCAATAATTGGGTAACAAAATTAATTATCCCTTGGTCGCTTTTTCGTGTTCCTTGGGGAAGCAATTCGTCCTGTGTCTCACTTGCTTTGCAATGCAGGCAATGCGGCTGAAGACTGTTGTTGTTACCTTCTACAGAAACTTACGTGCAGTGTATTAAATTGTAAATCAATACAAAGCACGGCAATAATATGCACATAATTTATCCTATTCCTCCAAATGAATGGAAATGTACTGTTTGAACTACACTACTGTTTGATTAATTTGATGAACAGCCTTTAATTTGTGCTGTTTTCAATTTTCAAGGACTTCATAGGATCCTATTTAGGATTCCACTTTCTAAATGCAGCCACCCCTCTAGAAATTCGATACCCCATTACACACTAGCTTAAGAAAGTTTGAAAAAAAAAAAACCCAATTAATAATTAAATTAAGGAGTAAATAATTAGAGCTTAGGAATTGGGGCCCAAAGGTTTGCGGATAGCAGAGGTGGCCAAATCGCTTTTTAAGTTGTTTCAACACTTCGAAATGCCTTTAAAGAACGTTCCACTGTTTTTTCGGTTGCTTCAAGGTTGCTCCACTCGTACCTCCCCCGCCTTTACCTTTTATTTATTCACCCATACCATCTTTGCTTTCTTTCACTTGACTTTTCTAGTTTGGGCGTCTTCCTCTTTGACAAATACATCCAATTTTCTGTTCTGTCCGTATTGGTGCAAGAGAAAGACTAAAAGAACCCCGAGCATGTCTTTTTCCACTCAATGGAAGAAGCATATCCATCGTTTCGCTTTTCACCACCCTCACCAATTCATGTAGGGTGGAAGAACGGCGGTGGACTCGTACATGTATATACAAAACTCGTAAAGTTCCTAATTTTTCTGGCTATCAAACTCACAGTTTTATATTATGTACCCACATGTTATATCGGGGGTTTTAAGTCAAAAGGTAGATATTTTGTGAAGGAATATAACAGTAGTTAGGTTGAATGAGAAAGTAATATGGCACGTTATGGGACCGGTCCTGCAAACAGAAGAAAAATTACAGGGTGAACAAACCGAAAGCCACACATGCAATCACATGGTCAGACCATATTTCACGCCATGCCTCCACGCAGATAACACCATCATTGTATTCGGCTTAGGGTTCATGGTAGACTTGCTTGAGGATGGGAGAAGTCTCGACAACCCCTGTTTGCCCTTTTTGTACGTGCCGACAAAATCCAATCCTTTGCATCCATAATTCACCTTCTTTGGATTCATTCTCATTCACTTCTTGTATAAAAATAAATAAATAAATAAATAAAAGATGTTATAATCACACTCCTATAGACTTTGAGGTCTGTGCATATAGTACTTGACGATGATAATTTATATTTGACTATATTTACATATCTGCATTGAATCTCATCTTAACAATAAAATGAATTTAAATATTTGATAATAAATTTTTGGAGTCGTAAATATTAAATTAAATATAAAAAAAATCAATTCGAGTCTAATAATATTTGAATAATAGAATGCTCTTACCAAAAAAAAAAAAAGTTGAATAATATAAGAGCAGAGAATTTCAAATTTTAACTTATAAATGCAATAATTAACACATTTTTTTTGCATATATTTTTTTTTTCATTATCAACAAAAGAAGAATCTGCGTAGGTGTGGTGTGTCCTTTCGGCAACATCTTTGGTTAACCCATTTCAAATTGTCCAACAGGCACATGATGGGGACAACAAATCGTGAACTTTTAGATTTACAAATTGCGAATATACCGAAATTGAATATAAAAATTAAATTTAAATTCATATGAATAAAATTTAATTATTAATCGTTGCTAGTCTATCAAATAGTGGGCCGATGAATTTTTTTTTTATAAATAATAAATTAATTTCAATAAATAATTAAACTTTAATAATATGATTTTTATATATATATATATATATATATATATATATATATATTTTTTTTTTGTAGCTACCCTTCTTATCTGCATAATAGAATTATTATAGTGATTAGGTAGCTAAAGTTGCGGTCAGAATATTCTCTTTTGTCATTTATTTATTTATGATGGCAGCGCATTCTCTAGTTACCGGCCCATTTCATGGACTGACCCAATTGGGCCTATCTCCTACACCGTCCAGCCAATGCTAATGGACTGAGGGAGCACACAATAAACAAACCGCCGGTTCAACCATTTGAATTTATTTTTTAAGAGATATTTTATTCAATAGAAATTAATTTTTTAAGAAGATTTTGAGTTATAATCTTCAAAAATAATTTTCAAATTTATGAAATTGAAAAAAAGAAAAAAACTCTTATTACATAACTCACAGCTAATGAACACCTTAATAAACACAAAATAAATAAATAAATAAAACACATACAAATATTTCATATTTTTTTTTCTAAAAGGTTTTCTTTCCATTTTTATGTTAACTTTTTTATGACAATATTTGTTTTTATTTCGCAATCTTGTACTTGGAAGTCTTGGCCTTTTAACTCCAATTAATTGTTGCGGTCCAAGAAGAATTAAAACTAGAACCGAAAAATCACAACTAGTTAATGGGTCTATCGATCTTTGATTTTTATGATTTTATTTGGTTATATTTCAAACCAATTAAGTTTTTTATATTTTGCTATGAATAGTCATTTCTTTTTGAAAAAAAAAAAAAGAAGCGGGGGTGCTATGGAGTGATGGAACATTTTTTATTTTCCCACTGGCTACAAACAATGACCATATGAATTGGGCTTCAAGTTACAGTATTGAGCTTTGACATTTGTGATTTAAAGCCTGGCCCAAAATTGAGAAGAATCATCTTAATTAAACATGTGGCTGTGTGGTGGCTGCGTGGCACGGTGGAAGCCAATGCGCCCTCTTCATTCTTGTATAACACTTTCCCACTCGGCATTACATGATCACCTGAAAGACGAACTCATTCTCTCATAATTTCCTATCCAAGATTTCCCTTCCATGGCTTCCTCCACTCTCTCCCCAGCAACACCCTCACGGGGAATTCACTTTCTATTAAGCATTCTTCTGTAATTTTATCTTCTCATTCTTCTTTCACTGAGATTCCGGTTATATTTTGGGATTGGTTTATTTGTTAATGTACCTGCTATGCCCTGGCAAAAGTGGCATGTTCCGTCCCACTACACTTGCTGATGATAGTTGTGAGTAGTTATCTTCCTCTAATATCATGAATTCTAGTACTTATATGCCATGGACTGCATTAGTAATATTTAACTAGTTCTCCCGTTGCTGGAGTTTGCTACATCAGAAAAAAGTGGCTTTGGAACTTTCATTGAAATTTGCGCCAACAGTACAGCTTTGGGGGCTGCAGATGCTCATGTGTCGGGTGAAATGGCTGGAGATCTCTCCTTCATGCAATCCGAATTTGTTCAAGTCAGTATTTACGATTGACCCGTATTAAATTGTCATTTCTCTGTCTCCCATGCGCTTTGGTTTTAGAGCGTCACTTCTCTTGTTAAATTCTGTTCAGCCATTCCTTGCTGGTTTGGTGGCATCTGGGGCTCTAACCTCTGCTTTGAGGTTAATCACAAAGGCAGCTTTTGAGAATTCCCATAATCGTCTTAATAAGGGAGCCGGTATGACTCATCTCCTCTTAACGATTTCCCCCATGACTAACTTGTTCAAACAAAATTTCCATTTTCCACAAAGTCTTTCTTGTTAAACTTGGCTTACAATTTCCATAGAATAGTTACAGCTTCTCTTAGTTTTGTTACCTTGGCTAACTTTGTTCTACTGACTCCCATTGCAGTTCTGTTTTTGGCCATCTCTGCATTCTTCGAGCTTCTTTGTGTACTTCACCATGCATGTGCCTTCCCCAAACTACCCCTTCTGACGTACTACCGCTTGAAGGCAGCCTCGGAAGGATACAAAACTGTTACAGCCGATATTGCCGCTGGCGGTGTCCAGTTATTACCCTCGGAAGAAGTAGGCCTCTCTGCTCGGAAGGGACACGGTAACAAAATTGCCTCATTATGTTTCAATGCTTTATTTTTAAGACTCTGCAAGCATATTGGCAGGACATGGAAAACCCAAAACAACTAGAGCGGCTGAGCAACAGGGAATTATTAATGGAGAACATTCACTATTGCAATTGACTTGTTTCTGATACATCTTCTGACACTGTCAATTTTCACTGGATTCTTATCTGAAGATACTGGATCAGACGGTTAAGAGGCCTGGTAAGTCTTCATCTACAATCCCTCAATTTGTCCCGCATCTGAGTGAATGTTGAATATTTGCCAAGTAGAAGGAGGGTTGCTTATAACACAGTTTGGTTGATTTGTTTTGATAACAACATACGACTTGTGGGATCTGAGTGGAAGTTATGCTCCCCTCATGAATATCTTGAATTTGGGGTCACGAAAACGCCTCATGGTAGCCATTCTTTCTCGTTTCTTACTCATTCCTGCATTCTTGAAAACTTGCTTGCATCTTGATTGACTTCATTCAATTATGTTAAGTGTCATCATCATAGTATTCATAACTTTGTGTTTGGGACAATTTTTAACCTAGTGTGATCCATTACAAATAAAACAAAGTATAGGAAGATTAATCGAGTTGTACTTACCCGAAGCGAGATGTGAATCACCACGTTGAGCTGAAATCCGATGCTAAACCCGCATGACAATTCTAAAACTGGCTGAATTGAGAAAGCAGCTACACATTCTTCTGCGTCGTTCATGTGCTGGTGTTACACTCGGCTGGTTGCTGCTGATGGGCAAAGGATGGCGAGCTGCTGAGCTTTGACATATTGTCTGAAATCCAAGTTGGGAAAACTAATATGAAATGGTTGCTTATAATTGTCATTACTTTACCACCAACATACTTCGGATCCTCGTAAGCTGTCCGTGGGAGGATTTCTCGATTAAAGTGTTTACTTGGGGTCATCGAAGCTGATCCCTTTAGTTAGAATTAATTAACCAAACTCCATGTATTAATTATAATTCCCAAATACTATCTCCGTTCTTATCTAGATGGAAGAAAATAGGTGTTAGTTCCATGTTTCTAACACAATTACTCAAGACATGTCCGTTGAAAAAAAAAAACCTCGTCATTAAATAATTTTAGGAGAATTTTTAATTTAATTAATTTAAAATAAAAGTTAAATTAACTCAAATTTAAATAACCGCAAAAAAACATTTATATAAAATTTAATGTAAATAATAAAAAATAATTAAAGAAAAAATATATATTACTCAAAAAATATAAATAAAAATAACAAAAAAAAAACCATATTAGAGGCTTCCTGTCTAAAGTCTAGCATCCCAATTTAACAGCGAATTCAAAATCAGGGGCAAAACGGGAAACCCAAGAATAATGGACCAGCATGAGGCTGATGGTGCGCTTGAGGAAGATTGGGCCTTTTCAAACTGGAGAGAGTCTACTGCCAGCGGCATGTTCTCTTGGTCTGGGCTGCACTTGGATTGGTGGGTAGGGTGCGGACTGTACATGATGGCCCGCAGCACGGCGGAGACGGTGGGTATGTACGCCGTTTTGTTGCGTGCGAGCAGCCACGTCAGACCCATGAGCTGGCAGTCTCTGTTCAACATCTTGCTTGCCCTGTCGTCTTTGCCGGAGCCACTGCTCTTCCCACCCGTCGTCTTGTTAGCCTGCAGCTGCAAATTTCAGCCACGTTCAAAGGTGTCGTAGTCCCTTAAAATACAAACATGGAAGAAAGGAGGAAAATGAAGGTTTTTGGTAAATTGCGCTGGCAGGTGGCTCGCAGGATCGGGAAATGAATGACGAAAGAGGGAAAGTTTGGTGGATGAGAATCTTGGTGAGGAACCAAATTGCTTGCAATTTTTACGGATTCTGATACTCTCAAATTAGCAAAAGGCCACAAGTGTTTGTATGTGTGTGTGAGTGACTTTCATTTCACTTTCACATCTCTGCCTCTCTAGCCACTGAATAGTCATGGGAAATTGTAAAATATTACATGACCACGGCATAAGTATGATCATAGGATGAATTTTAATCTTCAATCTTCACACAATTTTGCAGAGTTCAAATCCTCCAACCCCATTCTTAAGAACCAAAGGAGGGTAGAAAGGTTATCCTTAAACAAGCGTTTGTTGCAAGTAAAATGCATATATAACGAAATTTAGAAGAGAAGCCTACTTGCAAGATTGCATCCGTAGAATAGCCAGTCTTCCCAAGGAAACAGAATGAGTAGCGATACATAAATTTCAACTTTTAGGTGAGATAAACTGCAGAAAGCCACGACAAAAAGAAGAAGAAGAAGAAAGAAAACAATTTCTTTTGAGACCCCACGACCAACCTAATAAAGGCAAATGCATATCCCGATACCTTTGAACCGAAAACAACTAATAAATGCGATTCCTCAAAAACTGACCTTTTCGAGTGCACCGAGGCACCTATTACAGCCTGCGTAAGAGGAATTTACGCAATTCTTCTCCAAATTTCTCACGGCAGCAGTGGGAGTTGCATTATTATGAAGCCCGTAGCTGACATTGAAAGCTGCAGGGCAACTCAGGGAAGTAATCTGGTGCAGCCTAATCCCACAAAAGCACAGTACGGCGTCGCAGCTGACATTGGGTTGCGGAATCTTCACGTTCTTGCGCTGTAGCGCTGTTTGCAGGGAGTTCACGCATTTCTGTGAGTCGTCCGGCATCATTGGGAGCTCGGGCTCGGCGGATGCAGGAGCCGGAGCAGGGACTTGAAGGGCGGACCTTGCGTGGGCAGCAAAGAGCCACGCGGCTAATACGGGGCAGCACCGGCTGCGGTCCAGGCCCTGACCGCAGGCGTCGTTGACTCCACCGAAGAGCTCGTCTGAGAGGTCCAAACGGCAGGTGGGGTAATCAGTTTGGACAGGCTCGGCTAGTAATCCGGCGAGACAGTGGGTGACCAAGTATGAGAAAGAAATGATTGAGACAAAAGAGAGAGTCTGCAATAGCATCTTCATGTTTTTTTTTAGTGAATCAAGAAGTGGGTTTTCTTTATTCGCCTTGCTAATTTCAATTATCAAGATTCTAGTGAGTGTTTCTTTGAGTGCAGTGGAAAAGGCTTAGAGATTGAAAAGCTATGGCTTTATCTGAGTAGCGAGATTCTGATTTGGGAATTGGAGAAAGAGAGCACAGCAATGGAGATTATCCAGAACCACAAGGGGGTAGGTTACTTTTGTGTTTCTTGGAAATTATTGATGATGAGAAACAAGAAATGGAGAGTAGATTCAGGAGATATTCAAAAGTAAAAATGATGGTAGTGGGTTTTTGTTACATTGTTGTCTGGTCTGAGAAGTATGATGGTCTAGAAAGGCCAAGATGAAAAGAAAGCAACTTTAGGAAGCAATACAGAACAACCAACTCAACTAAAGAGAAAAAGGAAAAAATGAGTGGTGGCTAGGTCTACATAAGAAATTGACACAAGATGAATTAATCATCCACATGAAGAAGGCAAAGATCTCTCTCTTGGCCTAATGGCAAAATTGCAGTATATAACTGCTCGCAAAATAAAAAAACAAAAAAAAGAAAAGGAGGAGGCTGTGTGTGTACTGTCTGTGAGGGCCGAGTGACGCTCCAAGTTCACGACATACAGCGTTCACTCATTGATGAACGGATATAATATTTTGTTGCCTTTTGTCAACTTTATGAAATTTAAAAGATGGGGTAGCACTGAGAAACAGACGAGATTCGTTTGGTTTGGTTGGCTGCGCGGGGGAGAGACCGAGAGAGAAAGTGGGGAGGAAAAGAATAGTCCGGGAGAAAAGTCGAAGGGGTGTGACCATTTTATTATTATTTTCTTAAACCTTATCTTTCGCTCCTTTGCTCTTGCCGCCTTTACCATTTCTTCCAAATCTAAACAGAAATATATTTGCAAATTTTTTAATTTTTTTCAACATTTAAGAAGGAAATACAATATTCATAAAAATAAATAATTTATTTTATCATATCATATTCAAAGTAATTATTGCAGTTTTCATTAACGAGAGCCCATACCGAATGCAATTGCAATTGCTTTTATTTATGCCTGCACGTAAATCCACCATGCCAAATACAAAGTGCATTTGTTGGCGCAGCCGCTTTCTTTCTTTTATTTCTTAGCAACCTTGACGAGGGAAAAATGAAAAAAAAAAGGGAAAACTTTGCTTTAACTCGAAAAAAAAAAGTACGAAAATCGTTTGCAAATAATTAAACAAGAAAAAAAAAAGAACATTGAAACTTAAAAGGTCAATGGGGAGAGAAAAAAATAATAATAATGATCCGTTAAAGATTGCAGAGTTGGTGAGTTGCTAGTGGAAGTAATTGATGCCTATTGACTGCCAATCTTCAGGCTGTGGCAAGAAAGAAAAGGTGAGAACGGACCCAAATTAGCGTCTATGTCTCAACGTTTTGGATGATTCGATCAAAAAAGAATTGCTGGGACCGTTTGATCATACATTCCTTAATCAGTGAAACCATTGACAAACTTTCATCTTTTCTTTTTATTAGAACGGAAAGTGGAAATTAAAGTTGGCGCACTGGAAGACGAAGACCCAGGGAATACTAACTCTTCTGGGCAGCAGTATCTGCTGGAACTGAACATCTGGGTTCACGTTTAGCCTAGTCCGCGAGACAAAGTATGGGGATTAGTTATCCAAAAATCCTTAACAGTTTTATAATTGAGTATTATTATTATTATTTACTTTTTAAATTAATTTAAAAAATTTAATTATCTGTACATTCGATTTTTTTAAAAAATTAGTAAATAATAGTTTTACTTAATGAATATTCTTTCAGAAGATGTTTAAAAATAAAAAATTATGTTCATGGGCATATCTTACTAAATTTACTTTCTTTTTCTTTCTCCTATATAAAAAAAAATAAAAACTCTAAATTTTTTCTCCTAAATTTAGAGAAAATGTGAAAATTTTAAGATATATATATATATATGAGAAAAACTTAGTAATATGCAGAGGTAAATATATTTTTATGACATATTTTAAATATATTCTGCACATTTATGTTAAGTTAAATTAATATCTAAGTTTTTTTATTAATAACTTTTTTAAAAAATAAATATTATAAAATTTTGAAAAATTAAAATTTAATTATCAAAATTTTAAGACTATTACTGCTAAAGACTTACCCGACAAAGATCGTGTTGCAGGCCGCAATCTTCTTACCACACAAATTGCCTTTCAGAACTCATCGGCACTTATGCTTAGTCTTTTACTTTACTTTACTTGCCCTTTTCTTTTTCTGTCATGTTCTTTTCTTTTCCTTTCTGGCTTTTCGTTTCGGATTACATTTCTTGATTAATTTGACATGCAAATATATGCACCTTGACGTCCATAAACAAAAAAGATGAACTACATAGTAATTAATAGTAATATAATAGGAGGCATGCGGGTTAAAAAACCATCAATAATGAATCTTTCGGGTAAAATAATAGTAATGAAAAGAGATGTATTTTATTTCAACGACAAAACATTAAAGAATCAATCAAGCAAAAATGATTCCTGCATAAAGCCGTCCTTGGTGGCGAGATTACAATCTCGAATCCCTATGTTTTATTTTGTCTTGTTTTGCTTTTACCTTTACGTTCTAGTTGGTTCACCTGGGGTTTGGGTCTCTTCTCTAGTTTCAACATTTTGCGACGGAAAAATGAAGTACTTTTAGCATTTTTACTAGTGTTCTGTAAAACGGTTTGACGCGTAGATACGATAACAGCAAACGAAAATTCTGAACTTTGGTGATTGATCTTCAAAAATGGTGTGCTCATGGAATCATGGGGCCGGGGGGGGGGGGTTGGTTGATTGGAATAAAGGCAGATTTTAAATTTTAGTTGATTCGTGTTGGGCCGACGGCCTGTAAGGCAGAGTGACAGCTGGGCCGCCGGCCGAAAACGTTGTCTTCGCATTGGCTAGAAGACAACAAAATTAAACAATTTCCCTCGCTGGCCGCAGACAATCAACACGTTACACGTACTTCTTTCCTTCTTCTATGCAAGGAAAAAAACGCTGATCGTTAATTGGAAGCAAAGAGCGGCAAAGAAGGAGCATATAAGACAATAATAATCCGCTTTTTGAGTTGAGATATGAACGCGGAAGAACTTGGTTGAGATCTGACAAGTAACAATCGGGTCGACGAGAAAGTCTATAATTTGTTTACATGGAACATGAACAGCCAAAAGCAAAACGCGACCATATTGGAAAATAAAATTTTCGGTTTTTGAAATATATTTGGCTTGTTAAGCAACGGCAGCAACTTGATTATTTATTCCCAGTTGCCAGTTCCCACCTGTAGAAGCAGGTGGTAGACGCTCAAAGCGGCTGGCATATTTCACCATGGTAGCACGGTCAAAGACGGTGGCCAAAATGCACAATCTCTCGTCTCAACTAACGCAAAATCAAGGAAATCTTGATCACAACAAAGTATGAACCGTAGATATCTCCTCTTTGGTTCTGTAGTCCGCATTCTGACGCATATTTCTCTTTGTTTTTCCCAGTTTTCATGCAATGTTATACAAGTATTTGCAACATTTGTTTTTCGAGTCTCGTACATTTTTGTTTCTCCTCACGATCCATGACCATTCTCTTTCGCTTTACACAGTTATCAATGCTGCCTTTTAAGTTATCAAAATCAAATTGACTGTTTTTTTTTTTTTCAAGGACAGCTTCATTCTCACGGAACCAAAATTCATGATGTACCAGGAACATTTGTTGAGGAACATTTTTTTTTATCGCGGCGTATAAAATCGATGGAAACGTAGCAAATGTTATCTGTATCGCATTTGACAACTGGATATACATCTTTCATCCTCATAGTGCGATGACCAGCCGATCGGTGCTAAGATCAAGGAAAGAATGTGTTGAAAATTTTCTAGTGTGAAAACAAAATGTCATATATGGAAAAATATGTACATCAGCTGCGTACCCAAAAGGACAACAGTACAAGTGTATACAAACACGTTTATATTCTCCCATTTTTGGGACAAAATTCACATAAAGTCTTCAATGTCGAAACTCTCTGGAATTGCAAATTTCAACAAACTGCTGCAGTAGCTTTCTCTCTCATCCTCCGTACTGCTGCCGTTGACGAATGTGGATGATGAATTCAAGGGAGCGGGGCTTGACAAAGGGGTCGACAAAACAGAGTCCATGCCAAAATTCTGGTAACCTGCCTTTTCTGGGAGTTCAGGAACCGTAGGATTTGTGCTGCAATAAGCATAGTTTGGCTGAGAAACCAAACCATCTTTCAAGCTTGCCGGCACTAGATTCTCTTGGGAATTCTGACAGCCATCAGCTAAACTAGCAAAACTGGAGGAAAAGCCCTCCATATTGGTTTGCATGAGTTGTGCTAGGTTTGAGAATTGAGCATTAGAGGCGTTGCAGGCAGCAGTTTCTTGAACTGGGTTCTGAAGCTGGTTAGGTTGTAATAATGGCACCTGGAAATTCTGGAGCATCGAGTTGCGAATTTGGTTTTCCTGTAGTCGTTGCAAGACCACTCCTGGGGGGTTTTCCTTTTTCAGTGAGGCCAGAGTGGTGGCTAGCCTTAGCAAATCAGGATTTAAGAGAGCTGCTTGGGTGCGTAACAAAGTTGACAGATTTAGAAGTAAAGGATTACACAAAGCTGAACTTAGAATGGAGGGCAGGCCTAGAAAATCTAGATGTGGAGCGTGGGTTACAGGATCAATTCCATTTCTGATCAGCCTCTTTCTTATGTGGGTGTTCCAGCAATTCTTTATCTCGTTGTCAGTCCTTCCAGGCAAACGTGCAGCTATAGCAGACCACCTACCATTGAAAATTATTCTTATTAAATTCAGAAATTAATCAAGAAAAAGATTTTGCTTCTTCTTTTTCTTCAAGTACGCATTATCTGATACAATTGAAGAATAGAGAGTAGCAAATAATACTTATCAAAAGGCAAAAAAAAAAGTTGTACTTCATGATCTCGTTCTTACTTGTTCCCCAGGACACTGTGTAGTTGGATAATCGTCTCTTCCTCTTCGAAAGAGAATCTTCCTCTTTTGATATCAGGCCGCAGATAGTTGGTCCATCTAAGGCGACAACTCTTCCCACATCTTTGGAGTCCTGTACAATCCAATTAATTTTCCCATGTTACAAGCCAAATATCGAGCAATACTCATCAAAATGTTAAAACTAAAATAGATTTATGTAGAACCTCAATCATCAAAAAATATAAATTTAGGTAGAAAGCTATCTATACATAAGTGTCTGTATACAAACCAGCGTTCTTGGGAAGGGTGCGCCAATTGCCGGGTCCGTGCATTTGGACATAAGTGGTGAGCTTTTGATCTTCCTCAGGGGTCCATGGACCCTTCTTGAGTCCATTCTTGTCGCAGCAAGGTGCTCTGCCCATTGATGCTACGCAGAAAAACAAGTGCAAGTTGTTCTAGCTTGTAAGGTAGAAAGAAAGGGAGGGTTAAGGGTCTATAGCTTTCTTTGACTATAGAAATTAAGTCCTGCTAAAAAGAGAACATTTTACCTTGTGAGAAACGACGTCCTCGTATTTATAGTTGAGAAAATGGCTGCGAAATTGATTCAAGTCAACAAGATTTGGCGCCGGCCTTATGTCATGTACATGCCTTGTTTTTATGTTTGATAATATACCAATGTGTATGAAATATATAATAAGTGTAATGTGTAATCCTCCATGTAATAAATCTTAAAAGAAAATAGAGGTGACACATGCAACCCGTATATAGCAACAGTACATTAGGGGGCGAGGCAGCGGCTCCGTCGTTATAAGTTCGTACGACATATATCATCCATGCAGTAATTTAACTAATTTCTCCATAACACTCGTCTATGCTACGTAGATTTTTATTATTTGTTATCCGTTGCTTGACTTTTTGTTAGTCTATATTTCTTCTATTCGGCCATCTGGGCATTTTTAAATAGACATCGGTGTCGAGCGGAGTGGCAATGCTAAACGAAAGTTGCGGGGCCCAAGTTAAAGAAAATTACAAGTTCATGCCCATACTATTGAAAGGTAAAAAAAGAAAGAGGGGGCGGGGGGGGGGGGAATATGAAAAATCAAAAAGATTGGTCGGCCAATTGCGATATAAGGGGAAATGCTGCAATCGTGCATATGCTGTTAACCAGATTAGTGAGACATAATGTCACTTGTTGAAATTAATTTGTGATACCGCTTAATCACCATAAATAACATGAATTCTGTGATATTTCTGAACATTTGACGTCGAAATTTTAAGGGAACGTTCATGAATTTTGAAGTTTTTGCGCGTGGCCCATGTCACAACTAATGGAGGAAAGATTAGTTATAAAATTTAATTTGGCGTTCAAACGTTTGAATCAAATAAATCATCCCTCCTAGCAGTTGTTTGGATTGTCCTCTAGAAGTTTTGATAAATTCGTTTACAGCCGTAATATATAAATAATAATAGGACTAATTCCACCAATTATCTTTGAAAATTTTTTAGTTATATTTATTTTATTTTTTAAAATTTAATCAGTTAAATTCAATCCATATTGAACGTTGTTATTCAAGTGCAACCACTTACATAGTAAGTAATAAATATATTTTTCTATTATTATTATTATTAAATTTTTTAATGTGATATTAGTTTTAATTCTTTTAGAAAATTTTAAAAATTTAAAAATCTCCTACTTCAATGAATTTAATGATTTTTTTTCATTAGGAGTTAATTCATTGAAAATGAATTTTTATTATTTTATTTTTAAAATTAAAATTTATATTATATCAATAAATTCCATGAAATAATAATAAAAAGGAGATATATTTGCCGCATGACATATGAATAACTGTTAAATAATTACACTTAAAAAATATATAATATATGTTAGCTTTAATTAATAAAAAATAGAATAAAAAATACCATTATAAAAATGCTCAAATATGATAAACGGAATTGGTCTTTTTTGCCTTTTAAATTTGTAGCGGTAGTTAGTGAATGTGAATGCTTTGGATTATGCTCAAGAATGATGAAACTGCATCAGGGAGGAAAAATTAAAATTGTGCTTGGGCATCACGCATCTTTGGTGCAGGACACCACGGCGGCATCGATGGGACGGTGAGGTGGTTAGGTACCGTATGAATCGGCCAAGAAAATATCCCAAGTTTTCTTTTAAAAAAAATCTTTTTGAAAACTTAACTTATTAGTATTTAAGTCAAATTAATTCAATTTTAAATATAAGTTAAAAAAATTCGGTGAGATTTAGTTAACATTTCAAAAAATAAAAAAATTATATCAAATAAAATGGTATTGTGTCTATACTCACAAAAAATATGAAGAAGAATAACAAGAAAAAAAAAGGGAAAATAAAATATTGACAAACAATATAATTTTTAGAAAATCTGTATCTATAATATAGGAGCAAATATCTTGTATGACTTATTTCGCAAACAAACTTTCAAAAGATGTTCCATTAATCTTCCTAAATATAAGTGATATAAGGGGAAAATTGCTATAATCAAACATATTGTCACATGCATACATTGATACCGCGCATCTGGAATATGTCTAAAGTCTAATTCCGTGATAATATGCCGTGAACCATATTAGTGAGACATAATGTGATTTGTGTAAAATTAATTTGTGATGGCGCTTAATCACCAGAAATAACATGAATTTTGTTTCGTGTCTTATTGCAAGTGTCCTTTTCTTCACCCAAAAATGAAAAGTCAAATGGTGCTGATTTTCCTGAAGCTTCCTCATTCTGACAATTGACTACGAGGTATACGGGCTTAATCTCAAGAAGCGTGACAAAGGCACCCACTTCCGCAGGAACAAGCTGTGGAAGCCAATTCAAAGTTAAAAAAAAAAAAATCAGGTGTTGTATTCATCCACCTTCCATCTAACAATCACAGTCATTGGTCAAACACTATTGTATGATATTATCTACTTGACATTGGGAGTCACGAGGTCAAACACTCTTGCCCCGTAGCTTGCTTCCTTCACTTTTTCCCCTTTCTTAATGTTGCACTTGCAGCTAATTTGCTTCTAATCACAAGCAAAAGACAGTAATTAATTAACAACATTCATTGATGTCGTTGGCAAATATACTGATATACATATATACATATACATACATACATATATATATATATATATGTATATCGTTGTAAAACTGTATCATCACACAAAAATATCTTGTCTCCCCGTTGGCATGTTTGGTTTGTACATGACATCAATTCCACCTCGACGGCCCATGAACAATTTATTATACCGTTTAGACCTAGATCATGCATTACATTCATGCACAATAATATTAGTTTATATATGTCTGCGACTCCAATCATGCATTACATTCATGCACGATAATATTAGTTTATATATGTCTGCGACTCCACCTTCATTTTGTTAAAAGTTCATGCAAGGAGAGCTTATCCATTAATTTTTTTTTCCTTTTTCTTTTGAGTTGTAGATTTGATTAGGCCTATATTCTTAGTACACAATGCGTAAGTGTTTAGGTAATTTCTTGTCGCAAATTTAGGCTTCGCTTGTGCCATGGGTTACTATATGAAGGTCATCCACGTCTTTAGAGTTGACTCAAAGGTTATAATGTCATAATTTATACATGTATGCACACATACACACTCAAATGTTTGTTAAATTCTTGTTGATGCCACCAACAAACTTTGAATGAATTGGGTAGATTAATTTTGGATTTGTATTTAATCAATCTATTTAAGATGTAATAACACTACGTAATATGTATTTATTAAATACAAAAAATAATTTAAATAAATTTTATATTTAATTTTATTTATTTTCGAAATTAAATTTTAAAAATATATTTTTTTTTTGTTTCTAAAGTTTTTTTTTTTGTTTGTTTTGTTTTTTTTTTTTTTTTCAGTCATAGCTGCTTTATTAGGTAAAATTAAACTGTAAGACGCATCTAGAAAGTTTTCTGTGACAATGAATGTACCCTCGTTAACAGACACGAAAGCAGGACTCGATGCACGTTTTTTAATACCACGTAGAGCTTAAAGTATAATTTTGTACGCCGTCGGAATTGTTAAACCCGCCGAGGAGTTCTCTTGATGTCCTTAGCTAGCAGTTGGTCTTGGATTATGCGATAACTTCTTTCGAATCCCTGTCGGTCGTTCAACGCTTCAACGTAAATGCATAATAACACGCACGGCTACTCCTCACACCTGTTTGCATGCATGGCAAATATACGTAGAGGATAAATTAGTTTGATCGAGTTGATGTGACTTAACCAAGGGATTAGCGACAATATGTTTGGATGAACGCTAACTAATCACGTCCTTTAGTTGGTTATTAGTTCCAAGAGACAAAACTTGACGTTTAGAATTGAGAATTTTAGGAAGGGTGTACCTGACATCCACCCTCAAATTCAATTTAATTTTTGAGTGCAAGAAATTATTGAACAGAAATTGAATAATGCAAATTTATTGTATCTTATAGAGTGACATCTTTTCTTTTCTTTTTTTTCCCTTTTTTTCTTTTGGCCATTTCATTACTTTGTCAGGAGGGTGATTTGTAAATTCTTCGCAGTCCCCTGACAAGAACTACACAATTGATTTTGGAGGAGATTTTTGAGGCATCTTTGCTTCGTTTTGTGGTTATGTAGCTTATTTTTTTGTGGAAATCATTTTCTAATGTTAAAAAACAAAAAAAAATTGAGTATTTTAAGAGAATGAAAGGGGCGGCTCTTTTAGCTTATGTTTTGGCCCCATTAGGCTTCGAGTGGACTGGGAAATAATAAGTAACCAAAGGTTTTTAACTTGATGATATCCATCAAGAAATTGTTTTAACTCAAAATTTTAATTTTTTAGGTTAAATGGCTTTTTTAATATAATATTAAAATTTTATAATTGAGAGTTATTATGTATTGAAGAAACTTTAATCTCGTATTTAATTATAATTTTTTTACTAATTATTCATTCTTACAATTAATCGAATAATTTAAAATTTTAAATTAAACGGTTTCATCGCAATATTAATGGGGAGCTTCACAGATCGCCGGGAATAGACAAGGCGTGATTTTCCAGCACGTCCGGTTTAAGCTACCCACCTGACGGACCAAAGGGTTCGCAGCGGATAAATGAGTCTTCCTCTTTATATAACCATAATCATCATTTCTTCTCATAGAAATACTGATACTAAGAAAACGAAAGTTACCTGCAGCTCTTTCCCAATCTTGAAAGGCAAATAACTAAAACAGGAATGTGGGCTCGTGGGCTTTTTTTATTTTTTTTTCAAACCTAATTACCATGGCAGAGCCCAAAAATGCCCCATGCGGCTTAAGTCAATCCAAACCTCAATGTCCTCAGAGAGGCCCATTCAACCCAATTAGCTGACACCGAAGTGAAAAGGCCTGAAAAAAAGAGTACACATAGCCTCGTAGTTAAAGCCGTGCCGGCACGCAGATAAAGTGGAGAGACGACGGAAAAAATAATGCGCACGAGTGACAATGGAGGGATTTAACAGATAAATAAATATAACATTTTTAACATTCAAAACCGATATTGCATGCTGAATTCGCAAAAGACAAATAGGCTGTGGATGAATCAAATAAAAATTTATTTCCTTTCAATATATTTGATTTGCCATATAGTTTTCCAGCCAAATATAATTCAAGGCTTGCTCAATTGGTAGATCCAGAAATAAGAGGCAGGCCCGATCTCAGATATGCTTCAAGCATTGATCAAAGATGGCATTGAAAACATCCATTCTACTCCTAGGCAATGCCAAGCCAACCTCGATCCCACTTTCGTGGTCTCTGCATTCAGAAACATATATAGCCCCAGAAACATCAATCTGAACCAACTCACTCTTTCTTGGCCTTCCCCATCCGAAATCCGTTTCATAAACGCGCAACTTTGGCGACCCAGCAATTGTAATTAGCCTTCCTCCTTCGGATAACTCTTTCCAACTTGACAACCATTTCTCTGCTCCTCTCAAGACCCCACCCTCCAATTCCTTAATTTTATTTCCAATTGCTTTTGCAGCGGCAACAATTCCATTTTCTGTCAGTAGCTCGCTTCTCTTGACAGGTACGTAACATATTGCCAGACAATTGCCGAAGTAAGTAGCGGGTAGTTTAATTTCAAGACGTTGTCTGCAATCTGCAACAAAACTCAAGTAAAGCTTATCATCATCAACGGGATCTCCAACTCCATTTTCTTCTTGTGATTTGATCAAGCTGAGCCACGTAAGGGCACATGTTACGACAAACGTGGACACGTGTAATTTCCCAGGATTACTGTCCCTGCCTTGGACTGAGACCCAGCTCTTAAGCCTGTCAATATCTTCTCGTTCTATCACAAATGTGCGTCTGACCTTGTCTGCGAGCTGGTCATCCGGGGTTGAGCCCATGTTGTAGTCCCAAGACGATGCCCAGTTGAACCACTCCTCCAAAAAGATGGACTCAAGCCCATTTGGGTCTTTAACCATGGCCCGGTCATAAGATGGCAGCGGCTGTTCTCCTAACGATCTGAGCACGGATGCCCAAAATTTCATGAAATGGTTAAAAGCCATCCCATCAGCCACAACATGCTGAAACTGAACCCCAATGCAAAGGCCCGAATTCGGGAACAAAGTGATTTGCACGGCAAGAAGTGGAACCACAAGTGTACCATCCGGTGTCACACGTGCGGGATGCAAGTCTGGAACAAATGGATGTAGTTCCCTGACATCCCTTACATGATCGCCAATCACTTGGTTGAAATCCACCGTTGACATGGCAACAGTTAGAGAGACCCAGTCACGGTCGTTGAAGGCGATATGGGGCTTATGTGGTGGAGGCGGGCAAAGGAGATTACCAGCGAGAGGGAAAAAGTGTCGGAGAGTGAGGGAAAGAGAGGTTTTGAGGGCAGGAAGGATGCTGTGCATGAAGTAAACGGTTGGGTGAGGAAGATCGTAGAAGAAAAGGCGTTGCATGGGACGGCAAAGAAGCCATGGAAGGTCAAAGAAGGTGAGAGGCAGCACCTTGGTGGTGGGGGGTATTGAGCCTGGTGGCGGGGAGATTTGGAAATGATCGAGGACTTCTACAGAATGGGATTGAGCCATTGTTTTGATTAAGGTAGAAGAAACCGAGAAGGTAGTGTTTGGAAAGTAGAATATGGAAGGAGAATTAATGGATTGTGGTGGTCTAAAACAATTATTGTTGATATATAGAGAAATGAAAAAAAAATAAGAGGACACAAATAATTCAGGGTTCAAATTGCATTTCGTTTATTCATATATTATTTTCACATCTTCCTAACAAGACTCTCAAAGCAAACTATGTGCACGGACTTTTTTTTCTGTAACATACAAAAATATAAAGATTCTTTCGTACGTGGTGGTAGATCCAGGTGCCGAGATAAAAATTTGAACATTTTACTCTCACCGCCAAAATATTATGGGAATGAATCAAATGATTTACTTTCTTTTTTTTTTTTTTTTGGTGTGATTTCTGAAGATTAAAAGTTAGTTTTCAAACCTCCAATCGTTTGCATTCCAAAATGGCTATCCAATTGTTAAAATCACTCGATGGATAGCGAAGTTTTTCATTTTACAAATTAACTATAACTTGATAGCTTGTAAATGGGTTTTCATTTATATACTTCAATTAATGAAAATTATTGAGTTTTGAATTTCTACCGGCTTGTCAACCGACTGAAGTGTTAGACAAAATTATAATAATTATTTGTATTCGGAGCACTAATCCTTTAATCAATTTGAGCCAATGCCGGCTTTCCCTTTCAATCCTCTGATACAATCGTAATCTTTCCTTGATGGAAAATCATTGAATGCCTCGGCAGGCGGCAGCCTTGCCCTGGCGCCATTCATTAGTCACTACGAAACAATTTGACGGAGGAGAGAAAAAAAAAAAAAAGAGAACTTCAGCATATTCAACATCAGTTGCACAAAAGACATAATTCTAGGTTCAGGTGTTGGTTTGCATTATCATTGGTTCGTGTTTTGTATTACCTTATTTCAAACTCATGATTATATCAAAGTCTACTTTCCATTTATTTTCTGCTATTTTATGTCCGTGAGCTTTGGTTTCTATTTTTCCCATTAACTCAACTAATTAGGTTTCAAGGATAGCAATTATATTTGATGTCAATGGACTGTAATAGTTGGGTTCTCCTTTATCAAATCCCGATTTCTTATTAAAGCGTAGAACCCACTCTCGATTTGACGGACCCTGTTGTCTGGCATATTATTGAATGGATTCTTGATAGTTCTATTAAAGTTTCTTCTTTTTCGAGAGAATGATATTAAGGGAGAACCCACAGAATAATCACAATATCCAAAAAGTAGTCACGTTCCCACGACGTCCAAAGGAAAAAAATCACTACGAGCCAAGTGATGTTACTTTTTTTCTTTCATTTTTAACACAATAATAAACATAAAATTTGCAAATCGATAGCAAGATCACTTATTAACATTTTTATTCTATCAATTTTATGATAACAATTTATTATTTTAATACTGTTAATTTGGTAAGATATAAATAAATCTGAAACCCTACCCATTTGATGGAAATTCACGGCAGAAACAATAAATTTCATTTATTTGGGTGTAAATTGCAGGTAAAAGCAGTCAAACTCAGGTCGATGCAGAAAAAAGTGTATTCAATTATCACTAAATCATCACTTCAATAGTTAAATACTTATTTCTTTTTTTTTAAATAAAAAAAAAACAAAGAAAAGCTTTTTCACTATCAGAAATCTAGATGTCCACCAAAAATTTTTGTCTATTCAAAGTGTTTATCGGTATTGTTTGAACTGGTGCTTTAAACATGTTTATAGTTCAAATCAAGTGCCCCCCACTCATGGGTGCGTGCGTGAACAAAAAATAGTAGAGGAATGAGAAAGAGAGTTACAATATTGAACTTCAATTCGCTTTGGCGGGGGACCAGGACGGAGAATTGATAAACTTTAGCCATTGGCTTTATCAATCAATCTACATTGATAATCTTCAGTTCATGGTTTTTTGTCTTATTTTCCCAACTGGCCACATAATACATAGGATTCACGCTGGGCAACAAAAACCCATTTCAGATTTGTTTCAAATGATGTTCAAAGACAGCACTAAAGACATCCATTTTACTCCTTGTCAGCGCCAAGCCCACCTCAACTCCGCCTTCTCCGTCTCTGCTGTCCGAAATAGAAATCGAACTGGTAACGTCAATGTGAACCACCTCACTCTTTTTCGGCCTCCCCCATCCAAAATCCGTCTCATAAACACGCAATCTCGGCGAGCCGGCAACTGACCATACTTGATTTCCTTCTTCAAGTATCTCTTTCAATGTTGAATTCCATCGCTCGGCCCCTTTCAGAACTCCACCTCCCAAATATTCCTTAACTTTTTGTCCAATTGCTTTTGCAGCTACAACGATTCCATTATCAGCAAGTAGCTCAATCCTCTTGACCGGAACAAAACACACACCAATACAATTACCGAAGTAGTTATCAGGCAGTTTTGTTTCAAGACGTTGTCTGCAGTCTGCAAGAACAACTAAGTAGCAAAGCTTGTCCTTGTCGGGTGAAACACCAGCTTCAGGTTCTTCTGATTTGATCAAAGCAGCCCATGTAATTGCACACGTTACAGCAAATGTTGATACGCGTAATTGCCCTAGAGTATGGTCCCAGACCCGATGCTTCAGCTTTTCGATATGGTCTTTGCCTATGGCAAACGTGGCTCGAACCTTGTCGGCAAGCGAATCGTCATATGTTGAGTCGATATTGTTGTCCCCTGGTGGAGCCGATTCCCAACAGGGCTTTAAGAACACGGACTCAAGCTCACCTGGGTCTTTGATTATGGTCCGGTCGTGAAACGGCAGCCACTTCTCCAGGTGATGTGCGAACTCTCCTCCTGATCTTGAAGACCTAAAGATAAAGGCCCAGAACTTCACGAAGTGGTTGAAAGCCATGCCATCAGCTGCCACGTGTCGAAACGAAATTCCAATGCAGAGTCCAGAGTCTGGAAATAGAGTCACTTGCAAGGCAAGAAGTGGAAGCACTCTTGTCCCATCTTGTGCCATGCGCGATGGGGGCAATTTTGGAACAAAAGGGTGCAGCTCTCTGACATCTCTAACATGATCTCCAATAATCTCATCAAAATCTACAGCTGACTCGGCGAGAGTGAAAGGGACAGAGTCGCCGTCGGCTAGGACTATGTGGGGCTTATGAGGCGGCGGCGGATATATGAGATTGGCTGCGAAAGGGTAGAAGTATTGGAGAGCGATGGAGAGGGATGCTTTTAAGGAGGGAAGGATGTTGTGGACAAAGTAAGGACTGGGGTGAGGGAAATCATAGAAGAAGACGCGTTGCATAGGCTGGCGACAAAGAATCCATCCCACGTCTAGGAAACTGAGAGGAATAGAAGCGGTGGCCGCGGGCACCGAACCTGGCGGCGGAGAGATTTGGAAATGATCAATGATTTCTATGGGATCGGAGTGAGCCATTCTGTTAACCACGGAAGGAGATAAGGTGAGGTTTACCTACTAAGCTATGTGCGGTAATTTAATTAGCAATGGCATTGGCCTTTTCAAGTTTAAGTTTCTAATTAAGAGGCTATCTTAAATTCTAAATTTGTTGACATAAGACAAAGATAACAAAAGAATCTCGGCCTTTCCAAAGTATTAGCTTATTGAATATTCCGACATAGAGCATCAAATTTTTTCTATTTGTTTTTTTATTGATACGGCGGCGAGAGGGGTTATTTATTTATTTTGGTCCCCAACAACATGTTCTGTGTGTCTTGCGTAGCCCTTTTGTCGTGTTTTTCTTGTAAGAAAGTTTTGGAACCATGCAATCTATAAAATCACAATTTTTTTAATGCAATATTCTACGGTTTGCCATATTCACTGATTTGGCAGATTTTGTTTGGTGATTAAGATTTGGCAGATCTGGGAAACTAATTCTTGTCCATTCTTTTTGGGCCCTTTTGTCTTGTAAGTGTAAATGAAAGGAGGAGGTGTCTGCGCAAGGCAACGATAGAGTATGCAAAAGGTTGAACAGAATTGAAATTTACAGTTCCCAACTTGTGCGAGAGTTTAGAGTATTTTTGAGGAGATATATTTATTTTTTCATTGAATCATAAGTTATACAATGATAATGAAACAAACCAATTAAAGGATAAGCAAAGCAACGGAATTAGTCAACAAACGTACTCAGTGACGCACCGTCTTAAGTACGAAGTCTCAAAATTGTCATCACGTTTATAATTTTCATTTTGGTCATCATCATTCAGCAATAACATCGGCCAGTAATTTTCTTTCTTTGTTTTTTTTTTTTTTGGGTTTTTTGATTGATGAGAAAATGTCATGGTTTCATAGACATGCCGCTATTGAAAAAAAGAACTCATTCATGGTCGCTCGTAGTTGGGCATCACCCATTTCAAATTCTAAGTTTAACGGAAGGGATAGGAAACAGGGGAAGTCTCCCCACTCTGTTGGTCTCTTTCCCGTGCTCTCTGTTGCCTCCTCTTCATCATCATTCTTCTTTCTTCTCCTCTTCCGCCTCCTTCTCCAATTTATTATTATAATTTTTTAATTTCTTCAATTAATATTGATTAGAATCTATTAATGAAGTTTCTTTTTTCCTTGGTTATTCAATTAACATTCTCTGCCTCTCATATTAGCGTCTTCTTGACGCCAATCTAGGGCTATTCCAGCATCCATTTGTTTGTTTGTTTGTTTCTTTCTTTCTTTCTTTTCTTGTTTCCCGTGCTTTTCAGTTGAGAATTTCTTGAACGGAAAATGACACTGGAAGATCCATCCTTTTTGTTTGCAAGATTACAATGGTTCAGGTGATTGTTCTTTGCATTTTCTTCGTTAATTCAATGCGTTGCTTCCCTCAGTTATGTACTTTCACATAGTGGCCTTTCTTGAACAGAAATTGACACTGGAAGATGCTTCTATCTTGCCGTCATGCACATGCGGGAGGAAGAATGGAAGACATGGCAACGTCGAGAAAATGACTTCGGAGGTAAATGCTTTTATGGATGGGACTCCTGTTTTGCTGTGAGTTTATCCGCCTGAGTGAGAATCCTTGACCTCGCACTATAATCGGTTTTACAAGAATCGAGGTTTGCTTTACTGTTGATAGCCAGGTAGCTTCCAAGAAAGATGGAAGGAATTATTTTTATGCCCTCAACGCCAATGGTACAATGACAACTAAGGGATCAAGTTAAGAATTTGGGTGACGATAAGCTGCCAGTGAAAGTGCAGTTCTTGGTTAAAAGAATTTGTACATTCGTTTTCGTATTTTGGGAGATGCATTGGGAATCGCCTTGTAGAATATGGAGCGCATTCTTTGTGCATTTCAGAAGAAGTTGGCAGATCTTTGGAGGTGACGGTATCCTTTCCGTTTCATCAAAGACTCGCTCTCTCTCTCTCTCTATCTCTTTTTCAAATTTGAAGCGATTTCTGTTCTAAGAAAAAAAAAAATAATTGAAGTGATTTCTCTTTCTTTTCTTTCATTGTTCGTTTCTTTTCTTGTTTGTCCTTTCTTAAGTTTAGAAGTAGACAGATATTTGCGGAAATTGTTTCCCCGTCGTTGTGAAAAGAGAGAAGAAAGTTTAGTAGCAATGGCAGAGGCAGAGCATAGAGTATAAAGCTTGTCGCTGGACAGAGACGTTTCAATGCTCGATCCACCTGACAAGTAAAAGGCCATGCTTGCCGACGTTGTTTGTTCGCATTCAAATGCATCCATCTTCATAGTTTTAGTAGCTTCATTGTAAGGATGGCATCTGGCTTGTCTTCGGTTTGAGTATCATCGCTGGCCTTGAGCTGCCCGAGGGGTTGGATGGGTATCATAGCACTGTCCTGACACTTTGAAGCATATTTGACATGTCAAATGGCTATAGTGGGTCCCGAGGTGCACTTGTCACTTTATCTTGATCAACTGAAGCATTTTGTTTGAAATCTGGTCTTGCAATGATCAGGTTAAGTAAGCATACTTAAGGATCAAGTGACAAAATGTCACTAAAGGATTTGCGTAATTGAACCGATATCTCCATATTCTATAATTGAACCACTTAATCATTAGGCTCCGATGGATAGGAATAGGTTCTGAATCCATATCTATATTGCCTAATATCTCCTTTCTTCGACAATAGGATAGATGGATGGGCGTGCACTTATAATATTATGCATAATAAGATCTCATAGTCTACACACATTCACAAGTCTTCAAGAGATTCAACTTGCGCTTTCCAGTTATCATGGTACAGAATTTCATAGTAACAGCATTGTTTATACTTCTCTTATGAAATCTTATGTTAAATTTAGAGTTTTCGGATGTTGCCTCGATTCCACATTGTGAAATATATTGTTTCCCTGAGAGAGGTGTGATATATAAAAATAATATCTCTTATGGATTTATGTCAGCCTGGCAAAAACAAATATAATATTGCCCCTTCTGTGTAGCATCACGGCCAAAAAAAGCTTCCAGATATTTACAAGAGCACTCTATTTGATTTTTTTTACGCCCTTTATTTTTTTACAAGGAAAGCTTCCAGGCGATTAACATGATCCGGGTTCTGGGCAAAATTTCCAGGGCCAAACAACCTGAAGGCGCGCATCACAAGCGGAGGAAAGAAGTACAGTGTGTTCTAGATCGAACAGGGTAATCTTGTATTTAATTAATCATATTACCATCTTTCTTATTTCTTATTTTATCTGATATTGTACGATTACAGTTGAACTTGACATACGCGGCTTTTTATTTATTCATTAAGAAGTTTATTAAAACGCGAATTACATATAAATTTTACACTTTCTTTTCTAATTAGAATTCAAAATGCTTAAAAAGATAAAATAATTACTGAACAATTCCTTAATTTGCAAATTAATTGCGTTAGATTAGTTGAATTGGGCCAAACATTCATGAAGTTTCATCCCTTAGCTGGTTGGTTTTGATTCGTCAAACTGCTTGGAGCAGTCCGAGGAAGAAATGGAGACCGACATGGTTAAAAACGTCGGGCAGTGGCCGGCCCAACTCCCTGAAAAAAATTGGTGGCTCAAAAAGAAAGGCCTTTAAAAAACCCAACTTCAACTGATCGTCTGCGTTTTAGAGCGCGTGAATTTACTTAATGTAGCTCGCTGACTGCTGAGACTGGTGTCTTTTGGGTCCCGCAGAGTGAACGTCAAACCCACCGATACAGACCACACTGACAATCTGACATCCGACAGGTCCCACCTTCCGACAAAATGCCTAGTGGTAAATGACGACAGCACCGTAACCGCATTTTCCCTAGAACCAATCATTTTTTCGCGGCAGTTGAAGATCCCATTTCCTAGGCTTCTAAAAGGAAGTTTCCGACTTTTCTTCGAGCCAACTCACACGTCAATCCAATCTACTGCTTCAAATAAAGACATTGTCTTTGATTTTTCAATCTTAGCAATACGGATGAATATACGTACCCACAGGTCAAACCCCTCTTCTGATTCTTAAATTTGAATTAATTAGACGTTTCAGCGTCCTGATCAGATTTAACAGACACAAGTATTCATCTTTCCGTCGTTCTGATATCATTTTCCAGCGTAAAATTCCCAGTCTTTTCTTTTTCTTTTGTTTTTCCCGATTGGTGATCGATTGGTGTTTGTTGTTATTGATGTTGATTTCGTTTTCTGAGTTGGTTAAGTGAATGCAGATGGAGACGGCAGCAGAGGACCCCAATTTGGATTTGAGCTTGTTAAAGGAGTTCTGCATCCCTACTTACGTGCTCCAACCTGAACCGGCGGATGCTGCGGGCGTACCGGACACCGTGCCACGGTACCCAGTTTTGGTGTTTATCAACTCCAAGAGCGGCGGTCAGCTCGGTGGACACCTCCTCCTTACCTACCGTTCCCTTCTTAATCGTGATCAGGTCTCTCCAAATTCTTATATGTGGAATCGAGTTTGATTAAATGGCTGGCTGATTGATTGTTGCGTTTCCTGTTCTATAAGTGATCTTGGTTGACAAAATTTGATTGGTTTTCTTAGGTCTTTGATTTGGGGGAGGAGGCTCCGGATAAAGTGCTGCGCAGAATTTATTTGAATTTGGAGAGGCTCAAGTCTGATGGAGATGAATTTGCAGTTGAGATTCAAAAGAGGTTGAGAATAATTGTAAGCATGATATTGTTTTAGCTCTTCAAGGTAATGTCATTAGAAAGCATGTTGGATGATCGGATTCTGATGCAAGCAACGCCTTGACTTCTTAGGTTGCAGGTGGCGACGGAACGGCTGGCTGGCTTCTTGGAGTTGTCTGTGACCTGAAATTCTCACATCCTCCACCTATTGCTACGGTGCCGTTGGGCACTGGAAACAATCTTCCCTTTGCATTTGGTTGGGTAAGATTTTTTCTTATCACAGGAACAATAAGAAAAAAGAGAAGTGGGCTAGACCAAGATCAACAATAAGATCAAATTTGAGTAGTTAAAGGGTCGAAAGAGAACTCTAGATGATACCTGACCAGTGGATAGAGGAAATAGAGGAAAATGTATGATTCATTACAAAAAAAAAAAAGGGTCTAGGAGGAAGCTGCATCAAACATGTCCTGAGAAGCTATTCAGAGCTTTTATCACAACATAGCCAATGTAACAGTTTTTATGTGTGGATATAACATTTCGTTTGCTAATTTGCAGGGGAAAAAGAATCCTGGGACAGATCGTGATTCTGTTGTGTTGTTTCTGAAGCAAGTAATGGAAGCAAAGGAAATAAAAATAGACAAGTCAGTTAACCTGGCCCTTATCTCTCTCTTTCTCTCTCTCTCCACTGTCATTCCCCTATTTTTTTTCTTTGTACAATTTCTTCACAACACATAGAAAATACAGTTTTTGCATGGTGCTTCTCATTATCTTGCTTATTGTCCTGCCTCAACCAGAAAGATTTTACAGGATTGTTGATTTTTAAGTTTTCTGACAATTGAGAATTTGAGATCTGAAAAAGAAAATTTTGGCAATTGAGGATTGATGATTTTTATGATTTTCAATTGATGATGTACAAACATGTTGTTGGGACCACTTCATATAGCCTCCTAAGCAGATTGCAATTTGTGATGTTAACAATTTTCTTTAACATACATAGGTGGTACTTAAACTAGAGAAGCCACTGCTAGAATCGCTCTAAGCAGGTGCATGCAAGTTTGGGTTGAGTTCCTGTAGATTCATCCAAGTAAACTGTTGCTAACCTTCTTCTTACATATAATGGAAGGTCCTGACTTTTGGTGAATATCTCTAAACAATATATTGTCAGAAATAAAATCTTATTTTTTGAGTCCAATCATGCTTGGGATAACTCACAGTTATTGTGGTTGTTCCTCTGAAACTGTTAAAACTGGATAAAAAATTGCAGAAATTTTCCTTTCTTTTCCTCTTGCAGAAATCCACCTAAATATTTCATCCATAAGTTTCTGACTTAGTCAGGATTATTTGGTTCAATTCCCCTTTGTTGCTTTCTCAATGTCCTTGGGTTCTAAAGTTCTATCACTGGTGAAAATACTACATTGTAGTTTTAACTTTGGCAGTCTTCATTTCCCTCCAAAAATTTTGCCTGCCAGCTTGCCATTTTCCACCCTGCTTTTATCATTTTGTGAACGCTTTTCACATAATGTTTTCATATTTGTTGTTGCACTTCAGTTGGCATATTCTCATGAGAATGAGGGCCCCAAAAGAAGGTTCCTATGAACCCATTGCACCACTGGAGCTACCTCACTCTTTGCATGCATTTCATCGTGTCTCTTCAACGGATGAACTCAACATGGTAACAGATTCTACATCTTTCTCATGCATGCACCTTCCATAATATGTGTCTGTCCATCTTCAGCTAGTAAATGGATAAGTAGTCTTTCATGGCCATGATTATACTGATAAAAGGCTGTTTAGCAAGACAAAAAAGTTCCTCTTAACCCAATGGATTAGAATTTTACTATTTAGCATGTGCTCTTATTTTGACTGATGGGGATTGCCTTCCTGATCTGTTCCAACAATTAGCCAAAGGCAAGCTTTCTATGAACTCGTACAAATTATTGTTTATTATGAAATAAATAAGACAATGCCATTCATGCAGATAAACAACCTATATCATTCAAATGCATATATGTAACAAGATTTAAGACAATTTTGAACCATGCCTCATTAGTTCAAATCCTATTGAATGTTGTTCTCCACTCCCAATTTGAGGGATTATTTTGTGTTCAATGGAAGAAGGTATTGGCAAATTTTTGTTAATGTCTGGACTTACACATTGGCCTTGGTAGAATTTTTAACTAAACAAGTTCCATTGAGCAGCATAGCCTGGCTTCTTTTCCGGGGGGGGGGGGGGGGGGGGGGGGGGGGGTGTGCTGGGAAGGCCATTCGCCATCCATATCTTTTCATTGTGAATATATCACTCAAGGGAAAGTTGTGAGGCTTAGCTGGTAAGCTATACAGACTAGGATTGAATCAGGACTGACCATGGGGACATGCAACTTATAGCCATTTTGGCTGGTGTGGAGGCTTTGCCAGGGGGTGTGGGGTGGTGTGTTGTCTCAAAAAATTTTGGCCTGATTGAATTTCTCCTCATGAACATGCTTGTTTATTAGATATGTGCAGTGTTGTGTGCATTCTTATCCACAATATATATTGTGCAGCAACATTTGGCTCTTAAGCTAGGGACTAGGATTTAATCAGGAGATGTTTTGTGTTTGTTCACCATAGCAACATGCAACTGATAGCCATTTTTGCCAGTGTGGAGACTTTACCGGGGGGTGGGGGGTGGTGTGTTGTCTGAAAAACTTTTGGCTTGATTGAATTTGTCTTCATGATCATTCTTGTTTATTAGATATGTACAGCATTGTGTGCATTCTTACTCACAATATATGTTGGCTGCTTCTCAGGAAGGATATGATACATTTCGTGGAGGATTTTGGAACTACTTCAGCCTGGGTAAGAGTTTGCCACGATATTTAATAACCCATAACAATGTTTCATCATTCCCATCCATCTGGCTGCAGAGTTTGCCAGAGGGATAAATCCCAATACTCATTCTGGTTGCAGTGAGACTCAATTTGAAATATTGTTCACCTGGGGTGTTGGAGGGCTCTATTACCATTAAGATAATGTAATTTTTTATTTGAAAAGATCCCCAATACTTGTAGTTAACCAAGATATAATGATTAAAGCACTTGATCAACCTGAAGTTGTGTGGTGAGTGTCAATCTATCTGTTTCAGCCACCTAATGGGCTTTATCTTGTGTTTCAAATTGGTACATTTTAGTGTCTTACAAACAGCCTTAAAAAATGGGGGAATTGGGTGAATTTATTGCTTTGCTTGTCAAATATTAATCTTACATTCTATGTTGGAAGATGGTGTGGTTTCCTGCTGTTCAGACACTGGCTAAACGTGGACACATCTTTCACATACCAATAACTTGTATTCTGTTGGCTACAGGGATGGATGCTCAAGTATCATATGCATTTCATTCCGAGCGAAAGTTGCATCCTGAAAAATTTAAAAATCAACTAGTTAATCAGGTAGCTTAATGGTTAACGCTTCTTATTTTGTTATCTGCAAACAGGATCCTTTTATTTTTGTTTTGTTTTGTTTCCTTTGTACTATGTATGTTAGCATATGAGACTGTCATAGAAATTGAAGTTGGATTAGCTGATAGAATGACATTAAAGTGCTTAAGTACCAGAAAGCAAATTGAATATAAGAACGGCATCACTGTCCAGTCAATGATAGAGGTTTTAATTCCCATGTTCATAATTTTTCTGGCATTGGATTTGGGAGCTGCTGTACTTTTGTTTCGTTAGCATTATTGAGGTCTTGATCTATTGAATATTCAAGTGTACTATTTTGATTTGGGTCCAGCAAGATCTTAACTTCCTTTTGCAGAAAAGTGACCCTGAGCTTCTTTTTGATTTTGTTGCGAAGTATTCACTTGACATGGTCTTGGTCTATTAAAGCATGACATCCATGGCTCAGATTGTGCTTAATTGCTCCCAGACAATTCTCTGACTCAACTTGCTTGGTCAATTATCTATAAAAAACAAGTCACTTGCTGCTTTCCTAACTATAATTCTTGTTTTTTTTTTTTTTGGGGGGGGGGGGGTGTTCTTTGGGATCAGGGTACTTATGCCAAGCTTGGTTGTACACAAGGATGGTTTGCCGCTTCTGTTTTTCATCCTTCGTCCAGGTGAATGTAGCCCAGAATGGTTGTTCCAAACACTTCTCATCTTTGAAGCTGTTTAGCGTCAGAGTTTTTCCTTTTTTCCATTTTGGAGTCCAAGAATGTTAGACTGATCTTCCAACATATTTGTGGACGTTTTAGGTTTTCATATTTTCAAAACCTTTTTGAATTGATTTAGCTTATATTCCATCTCTGGCAGACATTAGCTCTTGCTAGTCTTATCTGCAGATATTTGTCATGTCAAATGAAAATTTCTAAAATTTTTCCTAGCAATGGTCAACAAATGGGGAAAATACATGCACCATTTGAAGCTCTGTCAGTCATTGTATCTTTTTCTTCATGGTTGTGGGGGCTAACTGCAAAATCTAAGTTATGCTGCTTTTCATGGTGTGACCAAGCTTGCAAGTGCCCTCATAATGCTCTTTTCTTGTTAACTGGAGCAATTTTACTCGCATTTTCTGTTGTTGTAAAATTTCCTAGATAAAAGTGGGGCTTGCTGGATGGGGAAACTTTGTAATTGCACTCAAACGAACAAACTCAGTAAGGGAATGAAACATAGAAAATTAATATGGAGAAAAGGAGATAGTGATGCATACAATTTTCTTCCTGAACTTTAATGTTGTATTTTTCTGTCACTTATCAAATGGATAAGGTCACATGCAGAGTGTTGTGATTCATAGTCAGCAGCATACATCTACCTGGATTTCTGAACAAATTGTGAAGTAGCTTGCTGTTTATTACAGGAACATTTCTCACTTGGCAAAGGTAAAGATTATGAGAAGGCAGAGTAAGCAATGGGAGGATCTACATATACCCAACAGGTTATTTTGTTTCTGGCCACCGATTTGAACTAATGCTTGGTTTTGTCGTCATTTTGATTGATTTCTGATTCTCTTCTTTACAAGCTTTATCCTTGTCCTTCTTCATAGCCCACGATGGATGATGATGTTGTGCCTTATAATGAATTTAATCTGGATGATTCTAGAAGTAAACCTGGTATCTTCTTGTGTCAAAAATTTAATCTGTCAAGTGAAAAAATTTTGTTCTGTCTGTTTTTGTGACAATTTGGGAAAGACTTACCTTTGCAGTCCTGTCATTTCATCAGTATAAAAAATTCTGTTCAATATTTGCTTTGACAGACGTGTGGAACTTTTTCCTTGTTTCATTTTGCTCCTTACCATATGCTATATTTCTAAAAGTCACATAATTAATGTAGGGAAATTGGCTTTTATGATCCAGATTTATTTATTTTTTTTCTTATTTTCATTTATATATGCTATTACTACATTGTAAGATAAAGCTTGTGTGAGTTTGAACAGAGCTTTCGTATTATTCATTGCTATGAGTTATTGCTGGAAAAGTGGAAGGCACAGACCTTTCTTTAGTCAACACAATTACAATAGCTAATTGAATATTTGTGAAAATATTTTGTTTCAGTTTTCAGTACTACTAAATATTTTTACTGCTGATCTTCACAGAAAAGTAACAAATTTATATCCATTGACCCCCCATTTCCTTCTGGTGATCAGCATCAGGTCAATCATATGCCTTAACCTGCCCAGCTTCTCTGGTGGACTGAATCCTTGGGGAACGCCAAATAGCAGGAAAAAGCGTGATGTTAGTTCCTATCCATTTTCTCATTTTGTATGGGATGATGCAGTTAAGAATTTCAAGCAGACATATTCTTGCTGTAATGAATGTAATCGGAAGCTTTCCTTGTATCTGTTGCAGAGAGAATTAACTCCACCATACGTGGATGATGGACTTATCGAGGTTGTTGGTTTTAGAAATGCTTGGCATGGGCTTGTTGCTGGCTCCAAATGGACATGGAACTCGTCTTGCACAGGTAAAAGTTGGAAACTGATTAAGTATCAATTCGTTCTTGATTTGGAACCTAGTAATTGCCGATGAAAAATATGGCAAGGCGATGATTAGATGGAAAGTTTAGTAATTGTGACGATAATTTTCCTTTTCAATTAACCACTCCAACGAGCACATGATTTTCTTACTTTTAGCTTTTTTCTATCGCTAGGCGCACAGAATATGCTTTGAGTTTCACAAAGGTGCCGCTGACCATACATACATGAGGATTGATGGGGAGCCCTGGAAGCAACCCTTGCCCGAAGATGACGAGACTGTGGTTGTTGAAATCTCTCGCCTTGGACAGGTCAACATGCTTGCGACCAATGATTGCAGGTCTAAAAGCATCCATGACCCCTCGTCACCTCGCCATCACGAGGGTGACAATGAAGACAGCAACGATGATGAAGACTCGATACGAGGCGATGAATGGAGAAAATTTGGTGCAGCTGACACATTCAAGATTCCGATGGTGTTGATATTTCTCATTTGAGTTGATATATTAAAATATCTTTTATTTGGTTATGGACCTGAACGTTTTAGTGGTTGTAAATTCAATCTGGTCAAGGTGTATTCGTAAACAATGCTATGGTAATTCCGTAATTGCCAATAAAACTCCCATTTGCAATTTTTCAGCCCTTGTGAGGTTTCTGCATCCATAATCAGGCAAACAGGGGTCACTTTGACTTACGAGCATAGTCAGGAAAACTGAACAAATAGTACTCAATCAGCTTAACGTAAGTTATTATTATTATTCTTATTATTTTATTAAACGCTTAAGTAAAGTTATTTTAAATCATTCCTGACTAAACATTTACATGGCATCTTCGACATCAATATTCACTCTTAAATAATCTTATGTAGATTTAGCAGAGAAGAGTCATATTTTCTCTGTGCTGATGTATTATTGGTAGGTTTCGCTGAATGTATTATATCATCCTCTTTTCTAATTTGGCCCACTAAAAATGAATTTTCTTTGTAATTTTTGGGACCTCATTTTCTCTACATTTGGCTATGGTATAATTACAACGTCTAGAAACCTATGACGACAATTTTTTACTCCTGCAAATGTCCATTTCGTCCCTCTCATTGTTTGCCGTACAGCTGACTAACCAAACCATAATGGCGCACACGTTAAAGAGCACGTAGATACTATAAAAGATAGAAACAGAAAGAACTGATAAAAAGAACAGAAAAGGATAAAGCAAATTGCAGATAGCGACATGGTTATGTGTCGATCTTATCCAGCTGACTCGAGTGTAGTGCATGTGATCCATCTATTCACGTGGTCATACGCCTTTTGCTCCATTGACCATTGTAGTAAACACGCCAACCTGAATCTCTTTAAGATGCAGCATAGCTTTTAATTAGTATTACAACCGCAAAAGAAGAGATTTTTTTTTTCAATCAATCAATGTGCAATGAACGGGATAATTGTTAGTCTCTTGAGCCTTGTGCCCGTCAGCTTAAGGCATGCAAATAAATTGGGTTACTTTGAACCAAAGTGGTGACAATAAAAGAAGCTTGGAACTGTTAATGAACTTATTAGTATGGCAAGATAAACCTACAGAAGAGTTAAATTCAAGGGGCCCGCAGGCATAAGATCATCATTGAATTTTAAAACTCGGCCAGCCAGTAGCTGCCGTCCCACTTGCAACTAGAGCCTTTTGATTCAATGGGAGCCCCTATTTGTCTCTTGAGCCTTCGGGTCTGGTAAGTTTCTCTCTACTTTACAGGACGATGTCACTGAGCCGCCTATTGAGTCACTCCTATACCATGTTAACCAGCAATTCTCTGTAATTCCCTATTGAGTCAGAGGACTTGCCACCTGACACGCTCACATAGAAGTGAAAGCATTTCAATTCTATTTTTCGCAAATCTAATAAGAGGTGAACCCAAAGCACGCGAGCAAGGAGTACTTTCAACCTGCAGGTCTGGGGAAGATGCAAGAAATGAAAGACAAGTTAGCTCGCCCCAAGAAGGACTACAATGTTGGGCAGCTGAAAGACACATCTTGCATCTCTCCTTCATCTAAGCAAACGGCAAGCTCTGCAGATAATCTCTTTAGAAAAGGAACTAGTAAGGCTGCGAGAGCAAGCGACAGATATAAGATTAATCAGGCGGAGGAATCTCTTCGAATTGTGATGTTCTTGAGCTGCTGGGGTCCTAACTACTAACGGCCGCTACTTCCAAACCCATTTTGTGTTCAAATTTTGTGACAAACTCGTTTCAATTCTGTGTGCCTTACCGTGCTAGTTGTTCCTCCCCAGTCCACGGTTGAATCAGTTTAATGTATATAGTCGTTTTTAATATGCTTACCTAGCGTGCATGTAATGTGTTCATAAATGTAGAGATCTCTGTCTACATATGGTCTTCTCTCCTCCTCTGTGAAATAAACCAAATTAAACACAATGTTGGGCTTTTGAATAGTGAAATAATGTCGGAGTTGAGCCAATCAGGCTTTGAGCAAAGAAAATCGGGTAAAAATTGTTCCGACTTGCCAAGACAATGTCAGTACTTGAATAATTAAAAATACGAATGGCACAACTCTCTGCAATTTAATTTGATTTCTACAAAGTTTTCTTTGTAATCGTCTCACAGTAATCTTCTCGTACGATCAATTTCATTATGGACAAATGTCTTGTCTACCCTCAATGCGGGCAATCAAGTCAAAAAGTGGCACTGATTGAGTCAAATCAAGCAAACAAGCGCAGCTCCTTGGACTTTAATGGCCAGCATAAAGCAAGTGGTTTTTGGGTCACTAACGATAGTGCTGCTTGGTCATGATCTGAGCTCTTGAAAAGGTACACTATATCGCGACCAAAACCCTAACTTGTCGTTTGCATAACCAAGGGACAATGTGATCCTAACGAGGGCTAAAAAGGGCATTTCACTTGAAAAACCAGTTGCTAGAACGATGTATATAGCCAACGGTTTATCCTCATCTCCCTTCTATGAAAGAGCCCCTTATGGATGCTTTTAGCTTCAACAAAATGCATAAATTTACAATAGTCTGAATCTGGGAGTCTTAATTTTCTGACAAACTGCTTAGAAAAAGAGGAAGAGGGCCCAAAGAGAAGGAAGAATTTCAAGAGTGTATTAAAGATGAGTTCAGCAAGCAAGGCTTGGGTTGTGGCTACTAGCATTGGAGCCATAGAGGCATTGAAGGATCAAGGGTTTTGCAGATGGAACTGTGCCATAAAGTCACTGCATCAACATGCTAAAAGTAATCTTGGAGCAATATCTCATGCCAAGAATCTCTCTTCTTCCATTCTTTCAAGTAAAGTGAGGGAAACAGGACAGGCAGAGGAGTCTTTAAGGAAAGTCATGTACTTAAGTTGTTGGGGGCCAAACTGAAGTTCAACCGGAACTAAGCAAAGAGAAAAGATTCCTGCGCCACTATGGGCATCCCTGTAGCGCTTTGCCATGTGAAGATCTGAAATTTTGAGGCGTAGCATAAAGAAAAGACATATTGGAGAGAAAATTTGCAAATGGTTGAGTGCTGCAGATGGACGTGTACTGCAGATTGTAAACAGAATTTCTGTGCATAGAGTACGAAAACATGAACACGAGAACTAATTTATGCTTCTCTATTGTGCCAAAGCTCTCGCATTTAACTGATACGCATATCTAATTTCTTTTAACTTGGAAATAAGTAGTGTTTATATTTTCCCCCGTGAAGTATGTACTTTCTTTGCAAAATTCCCCTGGAATATATTTAGCAAAGATACCATCTGCAATCAAATTTACATCCTGGAGACTTTATTTCATACAAAGTGCCAATCATTCCTCGTCTGAAATTTTTGCTCAGAGTGAATGAAGTAAACGTCGTTTGAAATTTTGCCTCTTCTCGAGCGGTTGAAGATTAGATCAAACAGTCTCACTAGTCTACTGGTACTGTCCAATGCAATTATTTGGGGCTTCTTTCCTCGTTGACATTCGATTTACCATCAACTTCCACGAAAGTTCCTCCTAGTTTAATACTACAAAAGATTTAATGGACGTGACAAAAATAACATGATAAAGCCTTCAAAGACAGTCTGGAATCAGAATGCACTCTTTATCTCTATCTGTTTTTTTTTTTTTTCAAAGGAAGACACAGTAAAATGGTAAAATAGGTGGAATCGATTGTATTCCAAATAAAGAGAAGGACCATCATTATAAGGAATTGTTTTTCCTGTTTATTTTTTATTATATCGGAATTTAAGTATTTTTCATTATTTAGAGCATTATTAAATGGGTTCGACTCTATAGCTGGGGTATACGCGGGGCCCAATTTGAATAATAGGAAGAAAAAATGCATGCACATTTTGAAGCTGAGAAAGGGAGATTTGTAGGGAAGAGTGGGAGTTCCGACTTTTGTCTCATAATTGACAACAAAGTTTGGATTGGTTAACTGCTACTCCGAGACACTTGATCAAATGCATGCACATTTGAAACTAGAGCCGCAAATAATTTGTTGTCCTCTTCAATATCCCATGCTGTCCCCACTTATCTTTATCCTTCGAGAATACCACTGGTGTGCTCAAAACTAGGTGCCAAAAAGCTGATCGGCCTCCGGTTTTCTCCAAAACTTTAGGCACTCGGCGAAATAGCTACCCATATATTAAGTGCCCCTCCATACCAGTGCCTTTCTTCATCCGACGGCAACCTTTCTACCAAGAAAGTTGCCTCCGCTGTTTTTAGCTAAATGGAAAGAGCTAAGTAAGAAATTATGAGTCGTTCTTTAAGAAGCAAATCTTGGATGATAGCAGCGAGCATCGGAGCTGTGGAGGGCCTGAAAGACCAGGGCATCTGCAGGTGGAACTACACAATAAGGTCACTAAACCAACATGCCAAGAACAGGCTCAGGTCAGTGTCCCAGGCCAAGAACTTGTCAGCCTCATCCTCCGCCGTTGTGTCGAGTAGAGTAACGGAAGAGAGGGCAAAGCAATCGGAAGAATCACTGAGGAAAGTCATGTACCTGAGTTGTTGGGGTCCCTACTGAAGCAATAGGAGAATCAGGAAAATATACATTGTTAAGTTAGGGGAGTATCACTGTATCAGAATTGAGAAGTGGGAATGTGTGATAGAGTTGTATAGCTGACATTGTTTGCAGATTAGAGAAAAACTGTAAATTTTTCCAGGATCAGTGTTGGTTTAATATAATATAAATCCTTTATACAAAGACTTCTCAAATGCTTTTTTTTTTTCCTGTTTTTTTTTTTTTTGTGTTGGTAGAAGTCTTTACGGTAGTTTGATGTGAAAGAAAATTTGATACTCTAAAACGGGGTAAAAATTGGATTCAGATGTTTACTATAATAGAAGAGACCGTGATATCTTCTCAATTGGCGTACTTTATTTTTTGTTGTTAACAAAATAATATGCGGGAAAATTATTAACTTTCTGGAATCGTCCAGTGAGAATTTGCCACGTTTTGAATATATTTAGATATATATATATATATATATATATATATATATATATATATATAAGTTTTAAAAAAGATATGGATCCAAAATTCACCGATGTTTTGTCAAGGTATACATGGCTTGAAGTTGATCGAATAAAATAATGCAGACCATAGAAACATTTAATATAAATTTATATTTTACCCGTCGGGAGACTTGCATTTTACGAACCGGACATTTGGCACTTTGCCAGCCGTTTGGGCTGTGGGATCCGTCCCGCTCGAATTTGCGAATAAAACTTAGCAGATATGCTCCTATACTTTGGGCTCATCTGGTGTTTTCACCAAACAAAACGGTGTGCTGGTAGCCAGATGGCCGAAAATGAGGAAATTCCCATTCTCTCCCCCGGTTTCTGATCGACTCATTTCTTCAACTTGGACATTAAAGTCATAACGTTAATACCTACTCTAAATCTACCCACCAGAACAAGAAAACCAGGTGACGTAGCTGCTGGTTTTCTAATGCTTTGGACCCTTTTGCCCTTTTTCTAAGCCAGTGTATGTATATTAAAGCAGCTCTGACGCACCGGTCTAGGCATCCAAGTCCATTGAAGCACACAAATCTAAGTTAAAGGTCTTCTCTTTCTATTCAGAAAAAAAGAAAAGAAAAAATGAGTTCAACAAGCAGAGCTTGGGTAGCGGCAGCTAGTATTGCAGCTGTGGAGGCCATGAAAGACCAAGGGTTCTGCAGATGGAACTACACCGTAAGATCACTGCATCAGTATGCCAAGAATCACGTCAGGTCAATCCCTCAGGCCAAGAAGCTCTCATCTCCATCTTCTACAGTGGTTTCACGAAAGTTAAGAGAACAGAAAGCAAAACAATCAGAAGAGTCCTTGAGGAAAGTCATGTACTTGAGTTGTTGGGGTCCTTATTGAAAATATTGTACACAACTTACAGATATATAAATGTAAATTGTAGATAAGTTTTGCTCATCAATTTCCAACATGAAAATTTCGAGAATTTGCATAGGAACGCGCAAAACGATGCCAGCTCTCCTACGATATTTCCAGAAATCCTATTGTTCCCATCAAAACTATAACGATTTGCGACAACAAATCGAAGGAAGGGATCGGTTTTTTCAGTTCCTGACGTTGCTTCCATTTCGTTGTGATAATTCAATTAAAGCGTGCACTTTAAAATCAAGAACTTGAACATACTGGCACAATCTAAATCATTCAAAAAAGCAATGTGTTCAGTCCGGATTTGGCCTCCAGAACCAGAAGTGCTACTTTCATTACTGTACAAATTTTCCAATCCTCGCCACAAAGTCAGAGCCACTGCCAATTATTCGCATGCCACGTGCTCCCATCACCGGGAGTCCCATATCGATGAAAAGACAGAAATGTCCCTGTAGCGAACAGTAGAAGAGGACAAGGGACAATAATTATTTAAAAGATTCTTTAATCTTTAATTAAAAAGGCGGGGCCAAATGTGGGACCCTACTGAAGGAGAGAGGTGTCAAGTTGTTGGGTGTCCATTGGCCACAGGGTAGAAACGTGTCATTATATTCGGATTTGGATTACATTATTGATTTTCACGCCGTCCAAACAGCTTCCCGGAAACTGCTTCTTGTTTCTTGTTTCGTGAAATGACTTTTCACATCTATAAGTCCACTCTCCTCGAATCCTAAGCTTCAGAGGATAAAAGAGCCGGAGACATCAAAACCGCTTGTAAAGAAATTCAGATTGGAAAACCAGATATGAACTACTTGAACAGGGTCTGTATGGCGGCGAGCGTGGCGGTGGTGCAGTGCCACGCTGACCAGGGCCAGAAAGTGAAATCAGGCTCCAGGTCCCTACATCACGGCAACAAGGGGCGCCTATTTTCTGGCGGAGACGGGTCGGAGTTCAGGCCATCCGCCGACGCATTCGGATCTGATCGCATCGGAGTTCTTGGAAGCCGCGAGGGGGTCGAAGGAGTGAGTCTAAACGACGAGTCACTCCGGCGAGTCATGTTCCTCAATTGCTGGTGCCGGGGCTGAGCCGACTTGGAGAGCGCAAGGTTCCTGGATTAACCGGCGCCCGTGATTGGAATTATCTATAACATTTTTACTTGGACGCCGCTCATGGTTTCCAGTCTAGGAGTTTGACTCCGTTGTGAGTTATGCGGTTGACCTGCAAGAAGACTGAGTTGAACGGGCGAGTTGAAAGGGTAGCATTTAAGAATCACATTGAAGGAAGGGGGAAATCAATCAAATATATAATATGTATTAACGTCAAAATCTATGTGGTGCTGCTTACACCGAAAATGATGAAGTTGCATATAAAATGTAAATTGCCGCTGTTTTCATAGTAAATGTTGATCACGATAGTCTAAGATCCATAATGCTGGCCTCTAGTTCATGCTTTCTTGTTCCTTTTCTTTACATCGGAAAATCTCTGGTTCATATTCTTGATTTTGATGACAATTAATCAAAAGTTTGGAACTTATTTTGAAGGTGGCGATGGCCGAGATTAAGTCATCGCAACTTCAGTCTGTCTAAGTGGACGGCGTTGCCGCAGTATTGTAATGAAATTTGTATGGATGTTGCTCAATTATACAGGAAAAAGAAAAGTGAAGGTATTATTCAATTAAATATACAAATAATTAATGTGATATTACCAAGAATTTGCTTTTTTTTTTTATTTTTATAGAAGATCCGTCACACACACACACACACACATATATATACATTTTTTTTTTCTGGTACGTCGGAAAACTGCCAGCAACTTTGATTAGAGTTTGAAGTTCCGATTTCTTTTCTATTGAAACAGGAAAAATTAAAACAACAAAGGGGAAAATAACATAAAAAGAAAAGCAAAGAAATAAGGACCATTCTGAAAAAGTGAGGAACAGAACTGGGAGGAGGATTTTTTTTTTCTTTTTTTTTTTAACGATGGTCAAGAAAGCCATGACGGAGCCTAGAGAAATAGGCAGCCATAACTACTAAGGTTTAACTGCCGGTTTCCATAAAAAATCAAATGAAAATATGGTTAAATTAAGGGGATAGTTCTTGCATAATGGGTGTGATTTCTAAAAGTTCAATATTTTGGTTAACACCCAAGTTCGACTTCGAGGATAAGCCCTTGGGATTGGTTTTTGGCGAGAAGCCTGCAATTACTAGATGACTGACGACAGTCTGCCAATCAATGGAATAAGCTTTTTTTTTTTTTTTTTTTACCCTTTTTAAACCCCTATTTAGCCCTGTACATATGACACTCCATAGACCCTAGAGCAACGGAGAATCATAAGCTAGCTTTGAGGGCAACTAAGTAATAATTTAATTACAGTGCCTGTGATCTCTGGTAACAAGTAATTGTCATTCTTGTGAATCTCCTTGTAACTGTACGTGACAAATTACTGCATCGGACAGTAGGAGGAGATTCTCCGTAACAAATAGTATCTGATACTTTCAATATTTGTAATTAAGTATTTTAAGTCTAAGAGTAATCAGATTCGATAAAAAAAAAAAAACATGATAAAGTCACACGTAAAAAGAGAGAAAAAAAAAGATTTTATATGTTATAAATATGAATATTACGTACCTAACAAATTATCTTTTAAATGAGAAAAAAATGATATTTAAGTTTTATTTATTTATTTATGAAATATATTGGCACCCCCACCTTTTTTTTTTTTTTTTTTTGGTTGGCAGAAGTGTGTCGGATGCAGTCAATTCGGTGTTGAGAGGATCATGGTTCTGCTGCGTCAATTCCATGGTGCACTCGAGTCTGATACTTGCGTATCAAGTTGCTTTAAGATACAAAATTAGCTTTGACAGCTTCCTGAGCGATGAATCCTACTCTTGATTGCGACAACATATTTGTTAGCCAACGGCTTTGCGTTGGCGATGTTCGTCAAAATGATGCGCCTAACAATCAACTTATATATATTTACTCTCTCTCAACGTCAAAATTCAAAATTTGTGACACCATTTTTCTTTTTTTTCTGGTATAAGTTTCGCGCGATATCGTAGTTGATTTTAGTTGAAATACGCAAACTATTTTTGATCAATCAAAGTCATAAAATAATGGATTAGCTTTTGTTAATGCATATGGTGGCACTGCGGGATCGATGGAGGTTGTAAAGAAGCCCTACTATGCACGTGCCGGGGAGGACTATGCGCAATCTTCAAGATTCCCTGGCCATTAATCCATAAGCATTTTTGCTGGTCAGTGGGTTTGCATATCTGGCTGGTACCCATAAGCTTACCGAAACTAGAATTCCTCTTTGATTCAAAGCCTTTCGGAAGCCAAGCAGCCGAGAAAACGAGCACTGCAGAAAAAAAAAAAAAAAAAAAAAAAAAACGAAAAACAAAGAACAAAGAACTTCAGGCGTGTTATATGATATGCTGGCTTGATTACGTAATACTAATATGTCTATTATATTATTTTTATTACATTATTACCAAAACTTTTTGAATTGTTTATCAAATTACATGACATTAATTTATGTTCAGCACATTATTCTTATTGTATTGTCATTAAATATTTTTACTTATACTTTTGGACTGAAAATAGTTTATTTCAGGAGTTATTAATCATAGATTGGATATGATGAGACAACTTTTTGATATCAAACGAATAATTTCAATAAATTCCCCTCTCCTACAATCAATTTTGTTCAAGAGATTTAGAATTACGCAAAAAACTTTTAAAAAATAATAATAATAAACATGTCCATACAAAAAAAGTTTTGTATCTCTACGTTTGGTTGGTGGGTAGAAGGTTTTAGTCAAAAAGTTGTATAGATATATAAAATTATAATTGATAATAATCTTCACTTATATTAAAATAATAATAATATTATTAAATTATTACAATTTACAAAAAGAAAATTTCCGGCCATTGACCGGAATAGTCGCGTCGGGGTTATTGGAAGCGGAGAGCGGGGGGGGAGGGAAAGAGTGAGGAAAGCATCGAGTCATGTACGTCCACGACATTTAGTTATTTTTTGAAGGTATCTATCGTAGATTCATACATACATATATATAGTTTTTATTTTCGGCGGATGAAATAAAGGGGCTATACATAAAATTAGTTATGAATTTCTTTATACTTTTATTTAAATTTTATGTTTTTAAATTTTATTTTAAATTGATCCTCTTTAATAAAATGCAGTCAAAATTTTAATATATAATCTCTAAAAATTTTAATATTTTTATAAAAATTAATTTAAAAATGTACAATTTAAAATTTTAATTGTAAAAGTTTATAAAAAGTATATTTTTTAATATATGTCGGTGAGAAAACTGCCAACAACTTAGAAAGAATTTAAATAAAGCAAATTTGATTTTATTGAAAATAGCTGCCATATCTAATTAATGGCCCCCAAAAATAGACACCATTTGGAGGCTTGATATACACAGCATCAAGCCGAATTAGCATATAAAATATGATAATAATTAGGGTATGAGGATTGGGAGGAAAATTGTTCTTCCCAGGGCATTTGGGGGTTCTCCGTGCTTGGTATTCCAGTTGTTGTAGCACACGGGCTCTTGGTTACATCATTTTTTGACAGAAGAACATGCACGGTCTGTGGTATTGTGCTGAAACCACTTCAAGATGTCTTTCATTAAGTTATGGGCTTGAACGTTACTGTGGTTTTAATTTCACTCTATTATGGTGATGCTGGAATTGCTAGTAAGGCCTTGTTTGCATTTTATTTTTATTTTTATGTCTGTCGGGGGTTTGTTACCTTGCAGCTCTTGTCAGGTTTCTGCTTGCACAATCAGGCAAATAGGCGAATAGCCTTTGCAGGGGGAGGGTGTGAAAAAGGACGTGGATCCCAATTACAATTTGGGCCCATCCCCATCTTCAGAGAAGCGGTAATTCCCTCGTTTTACGACAAGGTACGCGAAACTCAGGGTGGGGTCAATCTGCCCATACGAGCATAAGTGCAAGTGAAAGAAACTATGGATATGCGTGTTGGTAATTTGGGAGTAACGTCCTCAACGTAAATTTTGTTGTAAAATATCTCAGTGATCAGTTATGGGAAATGTTAAAGAAAATAATTAGTAATAGAGATTCTCCCTCTGCGAAAAAATTCTGACTTGATTTATTCAAGTTGTTAAAAATTGAACTGAACACAATTTATTTGTAAAATTTTTATATTTTTTCTAATTTTTTCAAGTTCTTTTTATTCAGTTACTTGCCTCCCACAAGTCTTCTCTTGATTCGTTCGAACTTTTCAAAACTTACTTAACATCAAGGAACACGCTTATTTAAGCACTTAGATAAGTAAAGTATTTATCTAAACGTTTACGCAGAATGTGATAATTGAATCATCATTTGGGCTAAGTTTCCATCAATTGAACAGATAAAAGTCCATTCAAAATTGTCACGGGACAACAATCTCTAACTCCAAGTGCTGTTGTCTCTTCCTACACGGGAAGCAACCCTATTACTTACAAATTTACAAAGAAATGACACGAAAAAATGGATATCACAAGAACCTGCTTTGATAAAACTGTTGAAGTACTTATTTAAGCGCTTATGTAAAACATGATAATTAAATTATCATTTGGGTTAGGCTGGACGTGCCGTAACAATAATACCATATATTCTTAAATATGAACAAGTAAAACTGGGTATTACTTATTACGAAATAAATTATTTTTTTTAAAAAAAAAATTTATATAATATTTATTTTTATATTATTTATTTTTTTAATAACATAAAAATTAGATAATATGTAATCGTTAAAATAATTAGTAAAAATGATCAAATGCAACACAATTAGTATTTTTAAGTAAACATTTACATGACATCTTAGACTTTGCCATTCACTCTTAACTAATCATAGATTTAAGAGAGTAAAGTCATTCTCTCTGCTGGGCTGGTCTATTGGCAGGTATTCGCAAAATATATCATATCATCTTCTTTTTTTTTTAATTTGATCTACTAAAAATGAATTTTCTTCGTATTTCAGTATATAGTGCCTCATTTTCTCCATATTTGGTTATTATATAATTACTACGTTTAGAAAACTACAACGATTTTTAGTTCCGCAAATGTCCATTGCATCCATCTCATAAAAGTCGACACCATGCAATTAGTTAATTGCTAATTTATTAACTGCCTTACAGCTGACTGACCAAACATAATGCCGCGGACACTAGAGAGTAGATGCTATGAAATAAAGAAACAGAACAAAAAAAAAAAAAAAAAAAAAAAGATAAAGCAAATTGCAGGTAGCAACATGGTTGTGTGTCGATCGTATCCAGCAGACTTTGGGTGTAGTACACGTTGTCCATCTATTCACGTGGTCGCACGCCTTTTGCCCGATTGACCATGGCAGTAAACAGCCCAACGCGAATCTCTTTAGGATGCTGCAAAGCTTTTAATTGGTATTATTATAACCGCAAACGATGAGAGATTTTAAAGAAAAACAAAAATCAAATGTGCAATGAACGGAATAAACCCTTATGTCCTTTGTTAAAAGAAACTTGGAACTGTAAATGAACTAAAAGTCTTGACATGCGAAGACAAAGCCTGCGGAAAAGTTAAATTCGAAGGAAAATGGCTTCATCGGGGTGGACCCGCAGGCATTGGATCATCATTGAATTTTAAAACTCGGCTGGCCAGTAGGTAGCCATCCCACTTACAACGATAGCCTTATGATGCAATGGGCGCCCCCTTTTTCCTCTGTATAAATCAGGAGGGTTCAACCTGCGACGCTCACTTAGAAGTGACAGCATTTCAATCCTATTTTTGGAAAAAAAAAAAAAAAGAAGATGAACCCAAAGTTCGCGGGCAAGGAGTACTTTCAATCTGCCGATCCGGGGAAGATGCAAGAAATGAAAGGCGAGTTAGCTCGCCCCAAGAAGGATTACAAAGTTGGGCAGCTCAAAGACACGTCTTGCATCTCTGCTTCATCTAAGCAAAGGGCAAGCTCTGCTGAAAATCTCTTTAGAAAAGCAACTAGTAAGGCTGCTAGAGCAAGTGACAGATATAAGATTCAACAGGCAGAGGAGTCTCTTCGGATTGTTGTCTTCTTGAGCTGTTGGGGTCCCAATTTCTAATGGCCCCATATCCGAACCCATTTTGTACACAGATTTTGTGGAAAAATAATTCAAACTCTGTGCCTTGCCCTGCTGGCCGTTCCTTCCCAGCGTGTAGTTGAATCAGCCCTTTTTAATATGCTTATCTAGTGTCCACGTAATGTGTTAATAAATGTAGAGATCTGCATCCGCATATGGCCTTCTTTCCTTCTCTGTGAACTAACAACATTAAACACTATGTTGTCCTGTGAAACGTGAAAATAATGTAGGAGTTGAGCCAAGCCAGGCTTTTATCAAAGAAAATTGCGTGAAAATTCTTCCTACTTGCCAAGACGATGTCAGTACTTGATGGTTAAAATAATTAATGGCACAACTCGCTGCTATTTGTTTGGCTTTCTACAAAGTTTTCTTTGAAATCGTCTCCAAGCAATCTTCTCATACGTCAATTAATTTTTGGACAAATGTTTTGTCCACCCCCAACCCTCGTTGCAGGAAATCAAGACAGAAATTAAAAGTGGCCCTGATTGAGTCAAATCAAGGGGACAAGTGGAACCTCACGAAATTTTAATATCAGCATAAAACAAGTGGTTTTGAACTCCCATACCAATTTCTCATGCCAAACCGTCTGCACATAAGTTGTTTTTAGGTCACTAGCGATAGCGCTGCTTGGTGCAAGATCTTGGCTTTTGAAAGGTACACTACATCGTGACCAAATTCCTAACTTTGTTGTTTGCATAACTAATCGACAGTGGGGTGCTAACAAGGGCTAGGAGGGTCATTTTCCTTGAAAAACCAGTTGCTATAACGGTATATAGCCAATGGTTTATCCTTATCTCCCTTCTATAAAAGAGTCCCTAACGAATGCTGTTAACTTCAATGAAATGCATAAATTTACAATAATCTGAATCTGGGAGGCTCAATTTTGTGATAAACTGCTTTAAAAAAAGGAAGAGGAAAAAAAATAGAAAGAATTTAAGAGGGTATTAAAGATGAGCTCAGCAAGCAGGGCTTGGATTGCGGCCACTAGCATTGGAGCCAAAGAGGCACTGAAGGATCAGGGGTTCTGCAGATGGAATGACTCCATCAACCAACATGCCAAAAACAATCCTGGATCAACATCTCATGCCAAGAATCTCTCTTCTTCCATGGTTTCGAGTAAATTGAGGGAAACAAGGCAATCGGAAGAGTCTTTAAGGAAAGTCATGTACTTGAGTTGTTGGGTTCCAAACTGAAGCAAAATCGAAACTAAGCAAGGAGAAGGATTCATGCGCCATCAAGTGCATCTTTGTAGCGCTTTGTCATGTAAAGATACGAAATTTTGTGATGTAGCGTGAAAAGAAGAAAGAGACTCGTGGTTTTGGAGAGAAAAATGCTGCAAATTAACTTGTACTGCAGATTGTAAACAGAATTTCCGTGCATCGAATACGAAAATATGATCATGAGAACTGACATATGCTTCTGTTGTGCCGAGGCTCACGTATTTAACTGACATATGTTCCCCATCTAGAATGAAATTCGACTTCTAAAGATTCTTTATCACCATTAACGAGAAGAAACCATGCGATCGCGGGCGATCTACTCAGTCTGATGTAGAGAACGTACATTTGTTATACAAAGTGCCAATCATTATTCTCGTTTGAAATTTGTTTTTCTCAGTAAATGAAATAACGTTAACAGCCGAATTACCATCAACTTCAATGGAAAGTTCCTCCTAGATTTATTGGGTCTGGAAATACCAAAAAAGATTTGATGGACGTGGCAAAAATACAATTCTTAATGCTTAGGGTTATTTAATTTATCTGTATTCCTAATAAAGAGAAGGGGCGTTATAAGGCATTGTTTTACCCGTTTTATTTTTTTGGGACAGCATAACTGAGGGAATACGTGGGGACCGAAATTGAATTACAAATACGTGCAACTTTTGAAACCAGACTAGAGCCGCAAATAATTGTGTTGTCATTCACGTCATTTCGTCAATATCACCCTGGTTGTCCCCACTTATCTTATCTTTCCAGAATACCACTCGTGCGCTCGAAACCAGGTGCCAAAAAGCCGATCGGCCTCCGGTTTTCTCCAAAACTTTGGGCACGGCACCAGTCGAAGTAGCTACCCATGTATTAAGCGCCCCTTCATATCCTTTCTTTTCATCACCCAACGTCTACCTCTCGACCAGGAGAGCTGCATCTGTTGTTTAGCTAGAGGCAAAGAGCTACGTAGGGAAATTATGAGTCACCCTTCAAGAAGTAAATCTTGGATGATAGCAGCCAGCATTGGAGCTGTGGAGGCCATGAAAGACCAGGGGATCTGCAGGTGGAACTGCACAATAAGGTCACTAAACCAACATGCCAAGAACAGTCGCGCGTCAGTGTCCCAGGTCAAGAACTTGTCAGCCTCATCCTCCACCCTTGTGTCAAGTAGAGTAACGGAAGAGAGGGCAAAGCAATCGGAGGAATCACTGAGGAAAGTCATGTACCTGAGTTGTTGGGGTCCCTACTGAAGCAATAGGAGAATAATATACATTGTTAGGTTAGGAGTATCGCTGTATCAGAATTGAGAAGTCGGAATGAGTGATAGAGGTCTACATGCTAAGTGCTTGCGGATTGAAGAAAAGCTGTAAATTTTTCGAGGATCATTATTAATTTGATACAATGTAAATCCTCTATTTAAATACATCTCATGTGGTTTCATTTTTCGGTTGGTAGAAATCTTTATACTAATTTGATGTGAAAAATTAAAAAAAAAAAAAAAAAACTAGCAGCAAATGGTTCAATCTGCTGCCGTCAACGAGGAGAATTAAAATACATACATGAACAAATTTTATGGACGCGCATACAATCCCGATCTACTACCTATAATGGCGTAAACCCCCCACTATTTTTTTTATTAGCTTACGTTATATTTAATATTCATCTATTACGTTGCTTTTTCTTCACTAGCATCGAGTTTTTCCGATAAATATGGGCCCACACTGGTCCAGAGAACATGGACAGGCGCCACGCTGCCACGCTCCACGTAAGGGCTCCGGAGATTGATGTTTGTATTGCTACGTTTTAATTTCCTAACAGTCACAGCATTTGCTTCTAAATTTGGCCTTCAAATCAAATCGGGACCGTCTGCAGAAACATCCAACGGCCACGACCTCACCGAGCCCCTCGAGTGAACAACGGTCAAAAAATCTTTGAAGGGAAATTAAATATTCCCTCCTTAAAGATGAAATCTCAACCTAAATCTCTTTCTTGTCGGTCTTTCAAGATGCAAAAAACCCCAAATGAATGTCGAAACACACCCAGCAAAAGGAGGAGCTTAAAAAGGAAAATTATTTCATTCTAGATTTTTTCTCAAAGAAAGTCAAAAGAAGAGCAGAAAAAAGAAAAAAAGGAGAAAAAAGGAAAAAACAAAAAAGAGAGACCGACCAGATTGGTCTTTCTTTTTTCCACAGAATGAGTATACTTGATACCCTTGATGCTGTGCAGGAACCGGAGCTCCAGATATGGAACAATGCCGCTTTTGACAATGGAGAGTTGGAGGAAAACATGGGATTTAAAATCATCTTGGTGCTCTAACTCCCTCGAATCCAATTCCAGCAAAGAGAACCTCCGCCCCCTTTTCCAGATATCCCCTCTTTCAAGCAAATCTTCGATATTTTCAGCATCCATCAAGCCCCTTCATTCAAACACCATTGTTGTCAATATGCAGGGTGAAGGCAATCAATTGAAACGCGTTTCCAAACAAGGTTTGGTGTCCAAGAATGTGATTCGAGAAGAAGATGAGAGAAACCGTGATGAGAGCAAGATAGATATGGAGATTGAAGAAGTAGAGAAGGAGATTAGTCGTTTGTCGTCAAGGCTAGAAGCACTTAGGCTCGAGAAGGCTGAGAGGAGACTGAAGTCTGTCGAAAAGAGAGGCAGAATTGTGCCGGCGAAGTTCAGGGAGCCAAAACAGAGTGTTAAGATTGAAGAGCCATTACTTTCAAGTTCAAAAACAAAGATTAGTCGCCGAGGAGTCAGCTTGGAGCCTGCAGAGATCTACTGTGGAGCAAAGTCTCGATTTTAAGCAAGCAGGAGATCACCCCTGTTTCCAAAGAGAGCCGCCGAAAATCATGCTTCTGGGATCTTGAGGAAATTGATGAGTTAAAGGTAATTAAGGAGAGAGGAATGAGTTTCAGCGTAAGCCCAAGATCCCGCAAGACTCTCTCCCAGATTCATGCTCGGAAACAGGCGGCTACTACATTGGGGTCTAAAAGGCCAACAAAGAAAGAAGAAACGGTTCTTAGATTGATTCAGCCCAAGACCCTATTCAAAGATGGAGAAAAATCCGCGCCAAGCAAGAAAACGGCTAAGTCTGGCCGAGTGGTTGCTAGTAGGTATAGTCAGATTCCAACCAATCAGTCCGATGGCAAATTAACAAGTGAGGCTCAAAAGGGGTCTTTGCCACAGAGAGACAAGTAAGAGGATAACAAGAGGATTGCTTCGCGTGATAAGGGAGTGGTCCAGAATGCTGATAACAGCTGCAGATCCACAAAGAAAATTCCAGATGAGGTTGATGTGGGCAACACTGATACAGTAGAAGATTCCCCCTCGTTTGTCTCTGTGATTGCTGAGATGTTACCAAAGAACAAAACCCACCGTCGCGTCAGTGACACCTCACGGGATTCGGGGGCAGCGAAAAAGAGTGCCTGAGTCGGTAGGAGGAGAGGAAAATTATACCTCTGCAGCAACCAGGATGAGGCCACAGATCAATCTTGCCTTCCAGGCTTTGAGTTTCACGAAAGAGGATGCCGAGGAAATGTAATTGGCGTATGAGGTTTTCAAACACTCGGAAATTGCACTAGTACTGGAATGTTGTTTAGGACCGTAACTCTTGTTATGGGCTGTAGAATGGCGGCGGTAGATTAGCCTAAGAAGGTTGCAATTGTTCGGTGTAGCAACTTGATCTATGGTATGCAATGATAACTTTAAGCTAGTGGTCTTGCTTTTTGTCCAAAATAAATGTAAGAATCAACCTTCACGTCGATATGTGACTGCTGGTTTGACACTTCTTTCGTTCTCTTTTTTCTTCTCATCACCGTGATCTCATCTCTGTTAAATAGTAGCAAGGCCACTTTCTCTCTTCCTTGAACCGTAAGCTCTCTCCCTTGCTCGTTTTCTACACACAACAGAAGAATTTGCAGTCGACTATGACGTCCTGGTCATAGCCATGGAAGCTTGTGTTAATATGATCAACACCCATTATCAGGCACCTAGAAGAAGATCGCTCGGGGTTCAATATGGCATAGGTTTAATGTAAGAGCAGTCCGCCTCTACAGCGTCTATTTACATGGTCTAAGGATGAGTAGCCTGCAAAAGACTGGTGCAACCAGCATCATCCAGAATAAGTTACAGAAGTCACTCTGTTGCCTCAAATACGACTCGAATCTCTTCCAAAAATAAATCTCCTTGTCCAGTCTGAAACCACCAAAGCCCTTGTGCGCCAGCTCACTTGTTTGCTGAATGAGATAATTGTATTCAATAAAGTTAATGCTGTGGAGACAAAATGCCAACAAAAAGGGAATGCATAGTCGTACAACTAAATATTACCTAGCATAGACAGAATACCATAGCCACTGGGTGCTGTGACCCATGGAAATCCAGTCGCCAGGCAGTTCTGCAGCAGCCTGTTCTCCTCCCAATGGAGCAAATTGTCCTAGATGCTTATACCTAGCAATTATAGGTTTCCCACATCTCATATGTCAAGAAATGTAACAGGAAGGCACAAAAGTAACTCGACAGTGCATAATCTGCCCATTTCCCAGTGGCCCAAGTATAAAAATCTGTGTTGTTTCTACTTGTTATTAGAAAATTATCTGTTTAAATTATAATTTATATTGCAAAATGTATAAACAGATAATAACATTGATCAGGTAGACACCACCAAAGTCAGCAGGTGGCAAGGAATCTTCTAATGAAAATGATAAATGAACAGTAAAAGACAAAATTAGTAAAATATGGATAAAAGACAATCAGCAGGATGAAAGATGAGAATCCAAATCTAAAGCATACTGGAAGGGATGGAAATGATGGCGGCCAGAAGCAGTAATACGTCGAGGACCTTCGGGATTTTCTTTGCATTGCTCCCTACGGTTGAAGCACCTCGAAAGATACTTACCTTGTTGAGCAGCAACCTAAAGATGAAAAGGTTTAGGCCACACTACTGCTCATCATCAAGCTGTGGATTCTGATTGAAGTCTTAATCAGCAGTTTAAACCTGAAAGGGAACATACCTGTGCTGTAGCAGGCAGACTTTTGGTCTGTGAATCCACATGAGCAAGGGCTAGCTTAAACCCTTCTATATCCACTTCATTTCTGTCTCTCCCCTCAGGATCTTTCAACAAATCTGCTACACCGCTCAGATGCTGGCTTTTAAGATATAGTCCTATTTGGGGATACCGTTCAAGGACATCTTCTATGACATCTTGGAATTCTTCAACAGTTAGAGTACCAGAGTTGTCTTTGTCAGCGGCCTTAAAAATCACTGCAATATCTTCCTAGAGACAGCAATATTTCAACACACATCATGGCGAGAAATTTCAAAAATAAATATGATATTAAGTTCAAAACAAGTAGGAGCCTTTGATGCATCTATCAACAACCATCAGAAAAAAAGGTGAAAAAGACTAATGAATTGCAACGATAACTCCCTCTAAGTAGTTACAAATGCCATAAGAAATTATTAAGCAGCTCTCTATCTAAGAAATCAGTGACAGGAGAATATTGGCTCTCCTCAATGGTCAATTGAGCCAACATTTTATAACAAATGAGGTTTAGTTATGGTATGCACACTTTAAACACTAATTTTCAGAGTTTAATCTGCCTGAGTGCCAGTCAGGTCAATAAAAGAAGTTCCTGTCTGAATTCACTAGGGTAATAATTATAGACACGAGATTCTTCATCACCGCTATAACTTATTAGAATACTCACTATTTTGTCACAGAAGTAAAGATCTATCATAGATCTTTGTATGACATAAAACATATGAACATCATTTTCACACAAAATTTTGAATTATGTATCATTGAATTTGATTAACAGACTATACATGACAAATCAATGCCATGTTGCTCAAGTCACTGGGAACTTAATTGATACTAGAAGCTTGAATTTGTCAACAAACTACAAAGCTTGAAGGCTGAATCTGCAACTAATTAGTACCTTATGCTGATGGCCCATGATTCATGGATGCAGGAATTTAATGCAAGTTCAAGAATAACCCTAACCAGAAGAAAGATAAACATACCATGACCTTGCGTTGATCAATTGTGGCACAATCTCCAAGTGCGTAAACATTTTCACATCCCTTTACTCGCAGCCACTCATTAGTAGCCAGAACTCGTCTATTAGCCTACCCACAAAAAAATAAATAAAAATAAAAATTTTAAACTACAAATATGCTGTTATATGATTGCACATGGACTGTGGAACCATGCAAAATCAATGGTTAAACTTATCATGTTGTGCCAAAAATAATTGTTCCTAACAAACCTGCCCAATTTGCTGCATGAAGTCCCTCACAACTGGACGAGTGCTAATGCCAGTAGACCATACAACCAAGCCATGTGGCATAGAGACAACTTCTCCCTTGGATTTGATCTTCATTGTGATTTCCTTATCTAAGACATTCACCACTCGACATCCTGTTAGAATCTGAAGACCATCTCGTTGAAATTTTCGTTCAGCAAATGAACTGATTCTCTCATCAAATCTGCAGAGTAAAATTGGTACTCTTAAATTCCCATCTTGCCCATACAGTGAGTTTTGTTTCATCAACAAAGTTGAAATTTATCACATCAGCATCAACTATAGGACAGATGTCCATGCAGATCAGACTGTATAAATCACTTTGTAAGTCAAATCCTAACAACAGCCCAATTCCAAGTACCTTGACCTTAACTAAAAATAATGCCCTGACCATCAACGCATAAATGAGAGGAAAAGGGCTGCAATTTTGTGATCTGAGCACCCCACAGATCTCACTCACATGCACATTTTGGCATTTAATTATAGCTGCAACAGATGTAAAAGTAAAATCTATGTACTTACGTGTTCAAAATATGGTCTCCAGATTGGATGACAGATATTTTCACTAAATCTTTAACCATTGTATAGATATTGACTAAATCTTCCTGGATAAAATCATGAAGCTCTGCAGCAAACTCCACGCCAGTGGGACCACCCCCAACAATCACAAAATGCAGGTTAGTTCTTCGCTCCTCTTCTGTTAGCCCTGGGATGACTGCCATCTCAAAGCAATCAATCACACTTCTGCGGAGTTTCTGAGCATCCTCTAGATCCTGAATGAAATGACGTTCTTCCATTAACAAAACAGAAACTACATACATCAAGAAAAACTTTTTTTCCAATAGTAACTCAATTATATAAATAAAGATTTGAATATAGTCATATGCAAACTCCATGGAACATTAAGAAGCACCATACAAGATTATATGGGATGAGTCATCAAAAAGTCCTATCCTTTTGAGAGTTTATATAATTGAGTTATAAACCTTTTTGAGTTTTCAACTCAAACCATTCCTTAATCTTTAATTTTTCATTCCATATGAGTCATTTTTTGGACAGGAATTGGCCAAACTTAGTTTAACTTAATGGATATCGTCCCAAAAGACACCTTATGTTCATGTGCTTAAATTTCCTTCCTTTCTCCTACATATAATAGGTAAAAACCCTAAATTCTTTCCCCACAAATTTGGGAAAAATGGAAATAATTAGGATTTTTGTCTTTTATACATGGGAACAAAAAGGAAATTTAGTGAAATACACATCTGAATGTATTTTTCAGGCATATTTTGCGTGTTTTTTTTTTATAATGTCTTAATTAAGTTAAACTACATATCTAACAATTTTTTCAATAACAGTCCAAAGAAATAACTTATATGTAATGAAAATTAAAGTTTAGGACATTTAGGACTAAATCATAAAAATTACCAAAAGTTTATGACTTACTAGAGGCTTATATTATATGCATTGCAGGATATCTCATCACTATCTAGCTCAAATGGGCGTACATATACCTTCAGAAAGTGGCAGTTCTCCTTCACACCAGGGGTGTTAAATGTATTTACTTGTGCTCCTACAGCTATGACCAAGTAGTCATATTCCAGAGAAAAATCTCCACTGCCTACAGAATTATTCTCAAATACAGAACTGCAGACAATTTTGTTGTTGGCAGCATCAATCTTGACACATTCTGCCTCGAAAAACTCCATCTGTACCTTTCTCTACCATTATAAGATACAAAAAAGGAAAAATAAAAAACACTTCAACGCAAGGATCTAAATAATTGAGGAACAAGATGCAAGGAACACACCCATGCATTTTAACATGAACCCAGAGAAAAAAATAAAGATAAAAGCAAATGAAAATGTATAAATTATTGTTCATGTTTCATTTCCCAAACCTTCTTTATGATATTCCGGATTGGCTCTACAATGCTTCGTGCTTCAACAGTTCCACAAGTGACGCTAGGCAACAAAGGGGTGAATGCAAAATAATTCCGTGGTGAAACAACCTGAACGTCATACAAGGAAGTATCCAGATCTTTAACAAAACTAGTACCAGCCCATCCTGTTCCAAGAACCACAACCTTCTTCTTATTGGGCCCTCTTTGATGTGCTTCAACATTGGAAGTAACAATTTCTTGTTGTGACTCAGAATATGCCACCAGACCTGAACTACTGCAGTAGGTCAAAAATAGTCAACAAGAAGCACACAATGATAAGACGGAGAGTTACCATAACAAATGAAAGTAAGCTGAAGCTCGAAGACAGAGCATGTAATACTTTAACATAAAAGTGGCAGCTCAATTTCTGTTGACATTTAGTTTACAAATCTACACAACCATAGTTCGGTAACTTTTTAAATTTGCCAGATGATAGCATTGCTTTCACTCGCGTTATGTTCTATTTGAGTTTCTTGTTAAATACAAGGTGAAAAACTTGTGGGAGGTCCATTTTGGTTGAGTGTTGACAACTAAAAAGAACCATATCATTATAATAAGGGCTGAAACAAAATAGAAGTATGAGATTGCATTGAGTCAAATTCACTTCCAAAATCATGACAAATTGACGATGCATTTTCATTTCTCCTTCAATCTAAACTTTCAATACAATGTCGTTGGGATCGATCCTTCAGATTCCTGCAAAACCAGATCTAACCAATAAAAAGCAAACACTAAAAAATCCTCACTGGCATAAACGATTTCGAAATTAGAAACTAATTTTCGACAAGTCAACGCCAATCACCAGCAGAGACCATATTGTCGGGCGCTGAATATCTTTCAAATAACAATAAAAAAACTCAGAAACCCAAGAAGCGGAAATGCGCAAAAGGCCTTCCATCATTTCTTATTTCTGTTCTCGAAAAATCAGCACTTTTCACGAAGAGAGATAATTTTACATCAAATCGCATCGAGTTGCGAAAACAGTGGGATAGAGAACCTGAGAGCTAAGAGAACCAGAAGACTGGGGCGAGCAGGGTGGCCATGGAGGAGCCGCGAAGCTCTGTCCAAGACGGATCTAATCGTCATTTCACACCCCCCCCCAAAACACCCCAAAAATACCTAAAGAGAGACTTACTCCCTTTTCCCAGGTGGAGAAGAGAGATCATTCAAAAGTGAAAAGGTAAAACAAGGCTACTCTGATTTAAATGCGCGAAATGTTGACTTCTCCACCACGTGGCATCTCGGTCGCTCGGACAACGGTGCAACTTGTTACAGTGCCCGTTTGATAGAACCAAGAGGCATTTTTGTGAAAACCATTGATTTTATGAAATTAGAATATTTTATATTTAATACAACAATAATTCTTGACAAATACAAAAGTTCCGGACCAAAGACTTCCAAGTCCGGCTAGCTACGCTTTGAAAGCGTCCGTGATTGAACTTTCACATTGAACAGCCGCTCCCTTAATTCAAATCAGCTAATTCAACGACTCCTCCAATTCCGTCGACCATTTGTTACGGGCTGCTTCATGGAATGTCAGAACGAGTCGTAGGGCCATACATTTTTATTTCTGCAGTGCCACAGGTCGTTACTTTCTCACAAGTTGTTGGAATATGCAATTCCACATCTATATATCCCCTCTTCCTCTGGGAGTTGGGTAGTCTGCCCCGTTACAGCAGGCTATTGACTCATGGATGATCGACAAAGCCCATCGCAACATAATTTTGGACTTGGGCGGGGGCGAGAAAGCAACAGGCAACTACAGCACTCTTTACTTTAAATAAAAGAAAAAAGAAAAAAAAAAACAAACATATTGCACTTTATGCCGTTCTTTATCATAAATGGAATGGAGCACGTCGATTGACAAGCAAAATGAAAATTTGTTATCTTGCTGTAGGAGCATCTCATAAAATTTAGACGACGGCGGAAAGCAATCACAAATCACCAATATGGTTTCAAGATGAATTGAACAGAATATAGTGCCGTTATTTAACTCCTATCCCGTGGCTTAAAAAGGAGATGAAGCTGATGACAACACAAGCTGTCTTGAGTTTTTCAGACTCCAATCCAATTAAAAATGGCATCAGAGTATAGTTAAAACTCATTCATAAAATAAATTAATAAATAACAGAAATAGACATGGCATTTCTGGCACACCATCAAATTCAACAAAACTGCAACACAATTAAGTGATTTTGATTGCAAAATTTTTAGTGATTCATAGACGGTTGAAAATAAAGAATAAAAATAAATGATGCGAGTAAACCGATATTGCCTCAGTTAAATCCAATGTTCTCTCTCACGGTAATGTAGCTTCCACCAAGTAGGTTCTCCCTGGTAAACAGGGACTTGGCTCCACTACACCTCAAGAAAAGTGGGATTGAATCATCACTGGCAATCGAGTATAAGATTTACAAACACATCCAACAATTTAAGACTTAATATACAAAAAAAAAATCTAAAAGAAATAAAATTTAATATATAAAAACAAAACAGAAAAATAGCTAACAGGAGTCTCAGAGGAATCCAGTAATTTCAGAAAAGAATGTAGCAACACCAAGTAGGTTCTCCCTGGTAAACAGGGACTTGGGGCCAACTACACCTCAAAAACATGGATACAACATCATTGACATCGACAATAAAACATTTCATACGAACACACAATCACACAGAGACTCAAGCAAAAAGTGGGTTTAAAAACAAACCCAGAAAAATTTCGCGATTAAAGGCTCAGAAATATTAACAGCTCTATCAATCAAGAATTTTCAGAAGCAGAACTGGCATAACAAGCTGTATAATGATCCTCACGGCCAATTTCCTTGCAAAACATTAAATCAGGCACGTTAGAATCACAAAGAAACACAAATTTTGCTGGCTCATATCAAGAAATTCAACCATATTCCATTCCTATGCTTCATCGATTTACCTCAGAAGCGCGGATAAGCATAAAATCATCGCCAATAAAAGCCTTGAGCATAAAGAATAGAAATCTGATGAATGTGGCGGCAGTTTTTAGAGGCAATACTAATGTAATATATATTAAAAGAAACAATAACAGACATGCCTCCACGTGTAACACCGCCAAGAAAATATCAGCCTCGATGACTAGCCTCATTTTCATCGGAAATCCAAATCGAAAACAAGCTAGAGGTGTGGAGAGGCATGCGAACAAGCTATCACACAACCTAATTATTCAAATTGCATAAATAAATAAAAATAATGGAACGAGATGTGTCGCCGTTGATTTGACACAGATCAGCCATGGGAGGCTAAACTGCAACACTAAACGGCAGCACTTTAGCACGAGCAATGGGGCTTTTCACCTTCAACGGGGTCTTTCCTCTCAGAGAAGCCCGGGGTGCATCGTGCGGCATACGACAACGGAATAAAAAAAAAAAAAAAGAAAGACAAGGAAGAATTGTACCCTACAAACACCGAAACAAAAGACGCACTCATTTGGCTAACTCCAAGAAACGGAGACGAGGAAGATGAGGCCGTGCGTTTTAGTTTTATATCGAGAGGCCGCAGCTGTTGTATTTCAGGGATTCCAGAAACCCTAGCTGTTGAAGCCGAAAACCTTGCAGATGGTACTGCGGACCGGGTAAATTTGGCGTGACGGGCCTAATAAGAACCGGTTAGGCTTCTTTGTGTTGGGCCAGATATGCTATAGGCCTTTAGCCTAGTATCGGTCCACTATCTTACGTTATGATGGCCCAAGAAGCTTTACTTGGACCCGCAGTATAAATCCGATCCAATGTTAAGTTCCAGGTACTGCCTCCAAGGTTGAGATTTCTTTGTTTGACGAATGTGTTCTTTGTCAGGTTTCACTCAGATTAAGATGTTGGGAAAATGAAAATTTTGCAAATTCCCTGATGTGATATTGTATAGCTTAATGGAAAAAATAATCGGGATTGAGCTGATTACCATTTCCAATGTTTCCTTGGATCATAATAGATGAGACTGAATTGTCTCCAAGGTGACTTATGGCTCTTCATTTCTTCCATAACGCGGAAGACCTTCTCAGAGCAAAATGGTTGCCATCTTCCGTCGGATCGTTAGTTGCTAATACAGTACTTCATACAAGTAAACATAATCAAATTGCTCCCCGATCATGGACACAAATTATCCAAAATCATCGTAAAAGTACACTACTAAAGCGTAACAGAATTGTGCAGAGGGATATTCTACAAGCTTCCAACTATTGTGATTAGGGAACTGCAATATTACATTCTTCAACCTGCGGGTAGCTGCAAATTGCAATCTCAAGACTATCATTTTGTTGCAGTCTGCGAGGAGGCATGAACCCAAGTCTTTTGGCGTCATACTATCATCCAGGTCAAGTGCCGGTACCCAGCCCACTTTGCAGCAAGACGAATTCCAATGGCTAATGCTGCACATACCAGTGGCACTGGAACCCTCTTTCCTGTTGTCGCAACTTCAATTTCATCTTTCCCATCAGAAAGCTTCTTTGAGTGCTGAGAAATAGCTAGAGCCATGAACAGAACAATTACCATAAGTCTGATCCAGGGTTCTCCAACAGCAGCCATTACAGCTGCAACAGGCAAAGCAGATGTGACATTGTCTCTCTTTTTAACTACCCTTGAGAAACCATACAGACCCAGTAGAAGTGTCCAGAAAAATGGTTCCGAGATATAGCTCCTCACCACTGCATATCCAATTAGTCCAGAAAATGTGAGAAGATATGGTTGGCAGACCGCAGAGTTTGGAACTGCAGCTTCAGCAATGGCAATAACAGATGATGCTTGAATGATAATCATAGTTAGCTCTGGAACAGGAGCATTTGTGACTATTGAAGAGTATAAAGCTCTGACTGTATAGATCGCAGTCTCTACACATCTAATCGCAGAAGTGATTGGATCTCCAAGAAAATGGAAGATAAAGGCCAACAAAATTTTCATAAGATATCCCACAAAGCCAACAATAACCAATGCAGCCTTCTTCCAGTTACCCAATTCAAATAAGACTGCCCTCCATGCATAGATGAGGAAACCCAATGCTGCATAATTATTTTGACATAAAAAAAATTAGTAGATGACATTTTGCAGTTATATATCCTTTCCTGAGAAACAGATAAAAAATGTTTTGCAACTTAAACATAAAAAAGAAAGCACAATCAAGCATATATCACAAAGTTCATGCATGAAATTTGACTATGTGAAATAGAACCATCAGCCAGAGCTTAACAGTGTAGATGACCAGCTACTAATTCATGGTTCACATATTTAAGTAACAAGATAAGTATAAGTGACCTAATCAAAGAGTATATAAATATCCCATGGAAAAAACCAAAAACAAAAGATAACTCTCAATTCCTTCGCATTTAATTTTTCTATTACACCCCTGGTCATCTGGTGGGCAATGGAATGTGTGCTTCTCTAGCTCTCTCTCACTCGCTCTGTTTCTCAACTGAAAGGTTCAGGTTAGGCGGCCATTTTAACCATCTATTTGATTAGGAATGATAGGCAATGTATGAACAGTATGAGCTTTCACAAAGCATGACAGACAAGGAATACCAGTCTTTGACTTCATTCTTATAATTCTATGTGTATGTTTTAGTTCAGATGACAAGTTGTTCACATTTGAGGACTCCCAGGAAAATGAATTGGACAAATGAGAAATAAGATTGTCATCAATGGTGACATGAATAACCTCACCTCCACATCCTACACTGAAATCTTTATGCAGTTCATTTTTAAGATAAATTTCACCTTTCCTCAGTACAGAAACTTGGCACAGTTTCTAGTTTCTTAACATTTTTCATTTCCTTTTAATCAAACATGCAAATTGAGTATTAAGTATCATTATGTCCCGAGTGCTGCAATAGATCCACCCATGTTCAGTATGCAAATGATGCCAATCTTAATAATCTCATCCCAAGAACAGATGAACATGACATTGAGAATATTTACTCAGGAAAGAACAAAAAATTTGCATAAATAATAGTGTCTCATAATGGCATTGATAAGAATGATCACAAGTTTGCAATGCCAGGTTCTCACAATTGTGCCTTACAGAGAAACCAATTCATCCATCAAGGTTTGCACTTCAGAGATTACAGGAAAATCTTTACACAATAAACAACTAGGCTATAAAGATAGGTAATGATCAATGAAGATTGGAGTTCTGCTGATTAAAGTGATAAGATACGAGGAACACGGTAATCAACTAACTGAAAAAATCTAGTTCATAGAACATAACTAGCCCACTGGGCTAGTGCATAGAGGCGCAACAAGACAATATTCATCACTAATAATGCTATTAATTAGAACCAGATAAATACCAAAAAGAAAAAAATCAAAATTCCACTAGATTAAGAACGTTCTTAAACAGAAACAACTGCATTTTGAAAAGAAAAAAAAACTGTTAACTTCAATTTACAAATCATGATTTTCGACTCCAACTGCAATTCTCACTAACCACAGTAGCAGAAATCCCCAAAAATTCGTAAACCGAACCAGTCAAATTAGCAAATATTGATCTGATCCAGATAACAAAGCCTTACCCACAAACCAGGGCCACAGAATGGGAGGGTCAGGGGCTTCTTTGCTCAGGTGCCTAAACCTCTCAGGCATAGTACTCTCTCCTCGAGCCACCATTTCAGCATCATAAACAACGTCCTTGCTCTCCCCTCTTCCATTCTCTGCATTCACGCAAAAGCCCAAGTTACCAGTACGCAGAAGTAGCAGTCTCTTGTATGTTGGTTTAGGATTGAATGCTTGGGTTTCGATCTGTGAAGAGTGAAATGGGATAGTTTGGTTTCGGGTTTGCAGGGTGAGGCGAGGAAATGAAGGGATTTTAAAAGTGGGCAAAGACAGAGCGGTGAATGGCATGGACATGGCTATGGAATTGGAAACACCACGGCCATAGTATTAACAGTAACTGGAGGTTTTAGCCGCCGTCCAAAACCCCGCGGAGTGGAACGCCAAAACAGCTAAAAAATAATAATAATAAATAAATAAATAGAAAAAAATAAAAACAGAAAATTAATTATTGTCCTCCCAACAAGGCCCCAAACTGGCCTGTGATGGAAACAAGAACGGCCTGCTACTAGCAGGGCCTATTCTGATTTCTATGATCATGGGGACTGGAACCGCCCACTGGGCCCAGGGTCAGGCTGTTTTCTCCTGTTGTTGACCCAAAAAAAATATATATAGAGTACCAAAAAGGAGGGGAAAAACATTTATTTTCTTCTGGGTTAAGATGACATTGTTTTTCACCCTAAAAGATTAAGGCCGATTTATTGTGAAATGTAAGTGCAAGACTTGGGATCGTTTTTATCCTTTAAAAAAGACTGAAATTTGGAATTAATTTTTGAACAAATTGAGATGTTAATTTTCTTTGACATTCAAATGTACTTGAGTAAAAGTCCCCGTGCCCATTTGGCTAAGAATAAGATCGAGCTTGCAATAAGCATACCACACTTGGTATGTTTCAAACTTTCCATTTGGAGTAGATGGCGTTTACTTCACTCAAGAACAGCCGAAGTTCTTTTGAGGCCATTTTCTTTTTTCACATATTTTGAAAATGGAGCTCCTCATTGTTCCCTAGTTGCTTGTAGAGGGTTTTCAATTTATTTGCACTTGTTATTCTCCGGGCAAACAAAGGCATATCCTGGGTCATTGCCGAAACAAATGTGTGGCCCTGATCAATCAAAAGTAACCCAATAGTCCGTCAGGCTTCTGCGTCTCTTGTCTGCTTACGGCAGCTGCAGGCTAACGCATGTCCATTTGGGGGCAGTTTTTTTTAGTAAATAAAAATAAGAATGCAATCAAATCGTAGTTGGTTTGATGAGTATGTCGGCCACTTTTCCAATGTCCCATCCATGACGCGGTACTTAGATTGGACTTATTTCAGTTATTTTATTTCATTTCCTTCATTGAAAATTCCTTTCCTCCCATTAATGCATCTTTCTGAATTCTGAGGACTATGGTAGTCCAGTCGTGCAGCGATGTAAAATAGCTCGTGTGTATTAAACATTTAAAACAAACCCAGTAACAATTTTGATCGTAGTAGAATCAATTAAAAGTAGAGAGTTGAATGAAACAAAAACAAAAGCCCAAAGCATTGTAGAAGAGTTTTTCTGTCTTCCTGCTTTCAGTTTGTACAAGGCGAAAAGAAAGGGGAGCCACCCAATCAAATTGTTTGATAAAATATATCCAAGAGGCTGTGGTTGTGCTCACATCCTCCCAAAAGATTTTTTGTTCTGGCAAGTGGGCGATAGTATAATTCTCTTATTATGTTGGGATGTTGTTATAAATTGTCTCCATGTATAAGTTTGTGTTGTTATAAATCCTCAGCAGCCTCGTTGCCCTGCTTGCAAAAAAATCCTTCAGCATCTCCATTTCGCTAGCCTCAAAGTTCTTCATCGTAACTTCCTTCAAGTAATGCCGCCAACATTTCATAGGCCCATCATGGCAGCAGAACAAATCCTCCTCATTGGCCTTTTGCACAGCGTAATTAAACTGCATGGAACAGGGAATACGCAACAATTATTCCTTCATCACGTTATCAGAAAATTTCTTTTTGGCTAAGCTAATAGTATAAACTTACAATCCTAGAACCGACTCCAGTCTCATTGAGTTGAACAGTTCATTGATAAACTTGCAGTATATATAATTCTCAGAACTGATGATAACTTCAAGATGGAGATTCATACCTGCAAGGTTTTCTCAATAGAATCTGAAACGAATTTTATGAATTCCAGACGAGGAGCAAGCCAAAGCAAACTGTCCACAAGTTTCACGAGTTCCTTCATTGGGAAGGCCGTTGCAATCTCGAGATGCCTGAAATCACATAGTGGAGGAACCAATTTGTCCCTAGTTTCTTCAGGAACTATTAGAACCTGCACCAAGAAAAGAGGGAAGCAAGTCATAGTCGGTCTTATTGATGTCAAAATCTGAATAATAAACGTTGACATCAATTAACTAAAAATAAAATGTAGTAATTACTCCCCTTAAAAGGAATATGTACCTACAAGAAATCTTCAAGTTTCTGCAATGATCAAAGCGTACAAGAAGGCACGCCAGCATGAGGGAGAACAAATTCAAGTATAGAGAGAGCTTAACGTCTCGAGCAGTTATCGACAACGCGGTGGGCAATCTGGAGCCGCTGTACTCAAATAAATCTAAATTTTTAGCATCAATTTCTACCTCTGACACTTTAAGGCATCCCAAAATGTGGAAATTTTTTAGTCGATCATGACATATCACAAGTTTTTCTAATAAACGACAATGAATCAACGTAACTGTCTCAAGGAAAGGGAACTCTGGCATATTGGCATTAATCCAAGAGTCTGTTATCTGAGCACCCATTAGCTCCATACTCTTCAAAGATTTGCAAGCTGCAATATCAATTTTGCATGAAGGCGCAAGAGAAACATTGTATTTGAAAGATTCAAGAGTGGAAGCAACAACCCTGATACTTTCTAATCCAAGACAGTTGGCTACTTCGATGCTTTTGAGGCTGGCATTCGAAATATACAGCTTTTGCAATGATCTACAGCCAAAGAGGTTCAAAAACTCGAGAAGACTAAGTGTGGAAGCTATGCATTTTATCCATTCATCTGAAACATATGGCACGAACTGTAACGATAAACGTTTAAGCAGCTTGCAAGCATCAATCCCCAACAGATGGATTTCGTTTAAAACAGACCCAGTCAATGAAAAACTCTCGAGATTTGATGCATCCAACTCAATCTGTTCTAGCTCAGGACAACATATTATTTCCACAATCTTGAGTCTACCACAAGAAATCTCGAGCCTTTTCATCCCGAAACACTTCTTGACATAAAACTCTTCTAGACAAGGCTGACTCAATACCAAATCCTGCCCGCCCTGGACCGCATCAAACTGCAAACCACGCAGCTTTAAGACTCTAACCGACTTGGTAGACAAAACTTCAATCGGCATACCTCCATAACGGACCTCACGAAAATCAAGATTCAGCTCTTGCGTATTGTTTCGAATCGCAAAAAGAACTGCTTCGTCGATGCGGTAGTCCCTTAACTTGGACTCGCAACATTCCTCCGGAAAGTGAACATGAATCTCGAATTTTTGTAAAGAAACATCAGGTAATCGACGGCGGAGGAAATCATGCACGTGGGCTAAGAACTTCTCTAATTTGCTGTCTGGCAGAGTCGCTGATAGCCCGACCGGGGGTTCCAAAACAACGAGGTCGTAGTCGAGATTGATAATAGGGAAGGAAATCCAAGCATCTTTAAATCTCCTAGACAAGGTGCTCATCCTGGTCGCATCTGGGGTTGGGAGAAAAGACATGACGTGGTGAATTAAGGATTCCGGTAGCTCGGATAATCGGTCCAACATCATCGTTCCAGACCAGACTCAGCTAAGCAACCCGAGGAGTAAAAGGAATCTGAGCATAGATGCGACAACAAGAAGGAAATCGTTTTGGGTTTTTTGTTTTTTTCCGAGACCCGGGTTTATATCCATTAAGGAAGATCAGCTTCCCTACAATTTCGGATTCCGAATATAAAAACGATTGCTTATCTCTACGTCGCTCCTTCTCACTTGTTTTTAATGGAGATCTCCTAAATTTTAGGGCTTTACGCGAATTTGCAAGTGACCCCAAAAATAAAAAAATAAAAAAAATTATTTTATTTTAACTTTATTTTAATAATATTATAAAAAAAATAAATCAACGAGGTTGTTTTACTGTTTACTTGTCTTCCATTCAATATATGTATATATTCAATTTTCAAAATTATCTCCTAAATAGGGGGGGACAACGAAACTTTGGAGGAGCAAGAAAAATGAAAATAATTAGTTGGGACCTTTGATACAAAAGAATAAAGTAAATATAAGAGAGATAAAATAAAATTTTGCTTATTGATCTTAAATATGTTACCTGCGCATTTAGAGAAGCTATAAGGAAACAAATCAAAGATACGCTGACCAAATTCTGTTATACAAAACCAATCAGATTACTTGTTCATATTTTACCAAATGATTCTAACAATAATTATTGCGCTCTCATCATTTGGGTCTAATTATCTTAGGTAAGCTTCGTAAGGCGTCGTTGTCTACCACATAGGCATCAAGTCCTTCAACTTCTAAGTGTCAGCAACTTCGACAAAATCCTCTTCCAACCATGCCCAGCACAATTTTTACTCAATTGTATTGCAGAGAGGAATGGAAGCTACTAGTGGGAAATTAAATTTGCTTCTAAGGCTGCAAAAAGCAGTAGAACCCTAAGCTAAAGACAGACAATTATTGCACAGCATCCCATTGACAATGAACAGGGAAAAAAATGCTCTTCTTTACTAGAATATTATTACATTTTTAATGTGATTTAAACTCCTTACAACATCATATTCACTTAAAAGTTGAAGTTAGTAAATAAATAAACTATATATGTATATTATGATTATGTCAGGTTTTTAAATTTAAGTTACATGAGATTAAATCAATGACAAGTCATATCATAAATGATATCAGCAAATTTAGTAATCCAAGAAAAAGGGGCATAATAGATTGAAATAACAGGTTAATCTCGCAAAATAAAGGGAAAAAAAATTATGATTGGCTTTCCTCATGGTAGAAATGGGCTCCCATCCATGAGCGAGGCAGTAGTCCCTCCAAAGGCAGGGTTTCTTCTTTATTCTTCACTCGTCACGAATGGCAGGGTTTCTTCTTTATTCTTCACTCGTCACGAAGGTTGTAAGGCAGCCTAAAATTTGAACCACATCTATATCAGTGAAAACCCCTGAATTATTGTTTTAACGTAGCCTCCAAATTAATGCTAATGAAGCATTAGTTTAGTCATTGTCACATCACCAATCCCTTTCATGGAGAACGTGATCTAGAGAGAATGTCAATTATGCTCTCCCTGCAGCAATGTTTCAGAGGATTATTGCATGACTGGCATCTTCCCAGCACATGATCTGCCATTGCCATCCAAGAATAAGAACCACATGAGAATATATCAACGCCAATACTTGCATAAAAGAGGTACTTCGTCCCTCCGTGGTCTATATCAGCTAACAATTTGTTAACCTGTACCGCGATCACTCTGGATTTCGATTAATTGTCGGAATATCAAATAGCTACAACAGTTTATATTTGTAAATTGCAGTCTGTCGAGTTTAAATTCTAGATGCCAGAGAACTCTATCCTTACTTTGCTAAAAGTTCTCTACATCTGCTCATGGACTATGGACTGACTCTGCTCCAAATCCCATCTATCTAACTGAACAGTATACAACTTATTTTGGACTGACTGTACTCAAAATCCACAAAAGTCCCTGTTTTCTGCGAAAAGTTAGATTTTGAAGTGTTCTCAGTTTTGCAAGACTAAAATGTTGGATCACCCTTAGCTAGATTTGACTAATAAAGTCCCATGGTGTTGTTCTACCATACAGGTATGCATGACACGAGAAGGCATAGCGAAGACAAGTACCCTTATTGCATCTATATGATATAATTCTAGTGGATATCTGCAGAACAATGAAAAAAGTTGAATGCTCGAACCAAAAATTGAAAAAAAAAAAAAAAGAAGCCTGTCAAAGTCTAATAATCTCCAACATGAAGAGAGAATAAAACGCTGTTGTCAGAGATGTCTAACTTCGTTGTTGAGGATCTGGAAGACATTATCTTCTTAAATCTATTTAGGGTCTTTAAAAAAAGAAAATGACTGATTGCAAACACATAGGTATGCAAAAGTTCATCTTTTCTAGATAAAAGATAGGATTATATCTTTTCTTTCATACCCCAACAGAAAATTATAGTCTGAGTCAGAGAATTACACCATAATTACAGTTCTTTCTAGGCACAAAGCAAAAAAATAAAAAATGATGTAAAAGGAAACTGCCATGTTCAAATAGGTTCAATGTATAGGTTGTTGAATTGAACCAAAAAAATGGACATCATTAAACTTACCCGACACGGGATCAAGACCTTCCGTGACCCTTAGAGCATCTTTGGATGACGGAGCAACTGTTTCTTTGCCAAGCGGTACAGACGCCGACACACGAAGATAAGAGGCAGATGATGCAATACACGACGCTGATACTCTGAGATTTTTGTTACTTGTGCTTGTTCTTGATAAGCGGGTAGAGCTATCCAAATGTAGGAAAGAGACCGAAGCCAGGTCGAACGTCCCAAAAATAATCGATCTCGTCGGCGGCTTCGGAAGTGATTCGCTCTGCGGTACAACGGGAGCCGTTGATTTGACGGACGTTTCGTCTTTAGACGGTTGACTTTGTAAAGACGAAGACCTAGTTGATGCGAAAGAGGGAGAAGAAGGAGGCTGCGGTGCTGCCGAGCTTGACGAGCTATTTGTAGAGAACCCATCTGGCAAGGAGGGTTTTCCATTCGTTTCTTGTTTGTTAGAAGAAAACAGAGCTGCATCACGATAAGACTTTTTTGGTGGTTGACTCTCCGAAGGTACGGACGACGACGACGAAGAAAAGCTAATCATACTAATACAATCAACTGAGGAATCCCGATCCCAAGAAGAATGGTGGAACTCCTGCGCAATAGGTGGAGTTGATTTCCTCCCATCAATTGAAGGCTCAATTCTATCAGGCAGATCAATCGATAAGGATGAATATGATTTGGACTGATGCAGCGTGGAATGAAAATTCTTATCTGGTCCAGCATAACCCTTGAACGAATTGGGGAAAGCATGGAGGTTTGGATTGGGTAAGTTTCTAGGTGAAGGACTGGAAACTGGGACTCCATTACGTTGGGAGGAGCACACCGAGCCGGTATTGGTTTTGGTTGGCTGCGTGTATTCCTTGAAGGAATTGGTGTAGCCACTTGATTGAGGGGGAAAATTGTTGGGTGCATTTTTGACACGCTTATTTGCATCGGGCTGCACCATTGTGAGTGAAAGATCTTGGTCGCAGCTGGAACAAGCGCCGAGAGAGAGAGAGAGAGAGAGAGAGAGGTAGAGAGAGGCTTCTCCCTCTAAGAAAGTCTAATAAAATTGTGGGTGCAACGAATTTGACATTTCAGAGCCATTTAGTCATCGGGCCAACATTACACTGTAGGAGGACATTTTTATTTTTTGCCTTTATTTTATATTTCTTTTGCCGAGACTTGAGAAGACTTAGCGTGGTCAATAAATTATTGCGGCCAGTAAAAAGCAGAACAATGAGAAGGGCCATCGGAAGTCCGGCTCGTACCAGCCTCAGTATTCCTAGGCGAAGTGAAATCAACTACTATATTTCTGTTTGTTTAGTTTCAAGCCTCCCCTGGACAAGTTTAATTCAAGAAAGAGAAAACTTTGTTCCTGTTGTTTTCATCATTTCTGTATACGGTGGTTGGAACACTGAAGTTGTTTTCCTTCGTCGTCGGAGCTATCTGAACTCAATCGGTTGTCTTCATGGACGGATTCGCTGCAGATCATGGTCCGGGAGAGAATTGGCTGCAACCCATGAAAGTTAAGCTTGGACAGTTGTCCCCTTTGTCTTCCAGCTGCACAATTTTCCGGGTACCAAGTAAGCTTCGCACCATGAATGTAGATGCTTACGAACCTCACATCGTCTCCATAGGGCCTCTTCACTACAAATCAGTTGATTCTCAATCAGTTAATTCTTCATGTACGGAGCATCAAGGGCCTCTTCATTATAAATCAATTAATTCTTCATTTATGGAGCATAAAAAATTGCATTATATGTTATCCCTTCTAGAACGAACGCAGAGAGCAAGTAAAATTTTGGATGATTGTGGCCAGGCCATTCTGGACAACGATGGGAGCATCCGCGCTTGCTATGCTGAGCCAATAGCATACTCCAAAGAGAAACTTGCTGAAATTATGTTACTTGACGGCTGCTTCCTGATTGAGCTTTTTCTTAGGTACTGTTATTCTGGTCTCAGATTCCCGAACGATCCCATCTTTGCCACTTCTTGGATGCTATTGACCATTCAGCGAGACTTGGCACTACTAGAAAATCAGATTCCTTTCTTTGTCCTGGAGAGTCTGTTCAACCTTACTGTTAGGCATAGCGCGTCCGGTGTATCAGTGTCTCCCCTTTCCCAGCTTGCTTTGTGTTTCTTTAAACCAGGTTTGAACATCAGTGAAGAAACATTTTCCGTCCATAGTAGACAAAGCGGCCACCATTTGCTTCATCTCATACACAACTGCTACTTACCACATTTCCCGATTATGCATAAAAGGAAGAAGGGAGAGTTAGAAGTCATCCACTGCGCCACGGCACTGCACGGGGCGGGCATCAAGTTTGAAAGTGAGACAGCCAAAAATCTTCTGGATTTGAGATTCGAGAAAGGTGTTTTCAGAATCCCTCAGGTGTCTATCCACGATTCAACAGATTCGCTCTTCAGGAATCTCATGGCTTTCGAGCAATGTTTCTGCGGCATCACACAATACATCACATCTTATGTCTTCCTTATGGATCGTCTGATTGATACAGCGTCAGATGTTGAATTGCTTGAGCACAAACAGATCATTCGGAACAATTTGGGCGGTAGCGAAGATGTGTCAGCTCTGTTTAACAAAATCTGCAAGCAAATTGCCCTACAGGAATTCTTTTTCGATGGATTATGTGAAAAAGTGAATGCTTATTATAACAAACCCTGGCACAGACACAAGGCAACCTTCAGGCGCGACTATTTCAGAAATCCATGGACAATAACATCATTGATCGCTGGTTTTGCGCTACTTTCTCTCACTCTATTGCAAACCATCTACACTATACTTTCTTATTATCATCAGTGATCCTGATTTCATCCATGTTTCCATCAATTTGCTCGCCTTTATATGAACATCAGTTCTGCCTTTTGTGATGATTTCAAATTTGTAATAATTTCATGGGTTAAGTTGGCTCATGGTCATGGTCCCAGATTAGCAAACTGCTGCTTATATTCAGTGACTGAAACTTTTTCATTGCTTCGAAGTTTTTGCTGTTCTGGTTAAGTAGGAACCTTTAGTTTTCTATCATGGCAAAACGATAAGAGATACTCAATTGCAAATAGTTCTCTAATCAAAGAGACAAACCAAAAAAAAAAAAAAAAAAAAGAGGCATCTTTAATAATTCATGCCGGATAATGCAGTTTTTTCTTTTTTTTGGGTTCACAAGAAAACGGACATGCATCGTATTATGTACAATGTAAAAATGATCAACTCCAAAGGCTATTTCCAGACTTTCAGAAATTTATATCACGAGGACTTCGTCATATTTATATAGGAGCTTGATTCTGCAGGAATCTAGTTGGAAACGAGTGGATTCATCAATAATTCATAGGTTTTTTCTTTTAATTAAATATAATAAATTTTTTCACTAAATTATATCACATCAGTTCATATCCATTACCTCGCTGTCACTGTATTTTTATTTTTATCAAAGTGTTCCTGTTATTGTTACCGTGACTCTAAGAAACGACAATTAAAGAGCAGAACATGTGCATTGGCTGACGGATGGATTTTGAGAACGTTGAAAATTTGGAGAACGAAAAAGCAGAAAAGCTTCAGGCAATTGGCAGGGCTTAATTGATTCCATGCTGGGGGGGAGCGACGACGAAATTGACTAATTAATCGTTCGTCGTTTTCATTTTTATTTTGCCCCTGTTGAATCAAAGGAGGACTGGATCAACTTGACGGAAAAAGAGAGCTACAATTTGATACCGCTAACCTCCGATATTTTCTTAACAACTTTTAATTACCCGGTGGCTTTTTAATAAAATAACGTTACTAAAAGACATTGACTTTTCTTACATAGTGGAACAGCCATGCGCCATCTTCATGTCTCTGTAGCTGGACCCCGATTCCTCGGTGCGGGCAGGCCATATCAACGGCGTCAAGCTCGGGAGATTCAGATTAAGCAGGGCCACCGTTCAAATGTGGGCCCGACTCCTTGAGCAGCACAAGATTTTTCTAATTAATTCCACTCACCAACTCCCTGTTTTTTTTGTTAATTTTTTATTATTTTTTTCTGACTTGACGATTATTTAATGGACCACGATTTTTTGCAACTTGTTATACAAACAGAACAGTACCACAAGCACCAGCTTGGACGTTTGTAATTATTTAAGAAAAAGATAGCAATGTCGCCATCAATCGGCGTTCCAATAATTTAAAAATCCACCCTGCGATCCTTTAATTATGAACGTTTTTCCTCCAATTGGCATTAGGCAAACTGCCACGTCGAAGCAAGTAGGAAGCACGTTCACACGCGATTTTCCTTCAGAAGTCGCTAACCCGTTAAAATTCCTCGGACATTTGATCGTAATCGAAGAGTCCCAAAATTCTCTCCCGACTTTGTCAACGCGTATTTAGCGCAATGCATAATAGCGAAGTGGAGCTTTCGTGAAGAATAGCGAAGTCCAGAGGGCAAGGAGGGATATTACCACGATAAGCCTGGCAACCTGAACATGATGGACAAATATTGTCATTTGCAAGCTTTAAGCTTCGTTGTGACGCAAGAGAGATTACTTCTCTTGGAAAAATCACTTATAGGATGAGCAATTTCACTGGCTTTCACTCGTCAGTGTTTGTTTCTTTTTTTTTTGAATTTTACTATTTCGTTTCATTTTCTATCTTATTTATTCCTTTGAGCTCTATTGATGGCCTCTTCCGCTGCCTGTCAATAATATTCACCATCCAACTCCAAGGCTTGTCCCAGGAGGCCCTGCCCCTCGAGGTCAGGGGGTGTCTCCTCTAAAATGCTTGCAACTGTCAAATTTAGGCACTTTGTTCCTTCTTGGGATGCTGTGTATTTATTGCAGTATCTCTTGATCTATTCACTCTCCGCAGCAACCGCAAACAAACCCCGGATTATTATTGTGTTTAGAAAAAAAAAATAGTAACATTCATCATCTCTTTTTGCTTTGTTGGTCATAAAATCTCTTTTGGGTTTCCCTAATGCTAGTTCAGGCTACTAGGGCTTACTCAATGGTGGAGTGTGGTTGACCGGAAGGCCATTTCTATTGACCCTTATCAGTGTTCATTCTCATTTGCTAAGGTATTATGGGTACTTCGACGTGTCTTTTGGGAAGTTAAGTTGATCGAAAGATTCTTTATAAAAGAATTGCATTGCAGCAAGAAAAAAGATTTGTGTCCCAAAAATATATTTTCCCTAAGCAAAACTGTTGAAACTATTTAATTCCTCGGCCTCGTGGATTATTCCAAATTCCCAGATTTAATTATTTTCTCCGGTAGCTTTCGATTTCATCTTCATTATTAGATTAACAAAAAAATTGAAAATTTAGAGCACCTCTGTACCTGAACTTAATCAAAATTCTGGGGACCAAAAGATGCATTAAGCATTAAGAACTCAAGGCAAGTATCAACATATCTAGTCAACTCCAGACGGAACTACATCATTATGAGTTGCCAAACCTGACCCAATACTTCAAACTTGAATTCTAATCCTTCAGTTCAATCCACCCTAACTCTCCTAAAATTTGAGAAGTGTAGCATAGCATAGGTTCAGCAAAAGCTTGAATGGAAACACTGTTTAATACCACAGCAACCAAAAAGCTGAAGTCAAACAAAACAGAAAAGACAAGTCTCACACCCATATGCACTCATAAGCCAATTCGAGGGCAACATGATTGTTCTGTTCAAGCAAACCAGAAAGCTTAAGCTAGCAGCAAATTTTAGACTTCATTCGGTACAGAAAGGCCCTTTTTTCAGAACAGATCGCAACGCATCTTGCGCGTTCTGAACAAGCTTTTGGCCTTCCTGCAATTTAATTACTCCCTCTCGACTCTTATCACTAATTTCACCGAATTCCGCTAAATTAAGATCATTGGAAGAGTATAAGACCTTCAAGAAATCGACTATGTCAGCAATCTCAATGCCAACAGTAGTTTTTGCCCCCGCCTCAGACAACTCCTTCAAACGTTTGACGATACCAGGTTGTAGCTTGGAACCAAGCTCGGCTTTTTCATGGGGATCTGTGCAAAGATCAAATTTTCTGCGTGCAGCCTCCAGATCGAAATGGGTATTCGAATCTGCATGCTAGAAAACTTAAAATTAGAAACAAACAGACAACGTAATCAACTACACAAGTCTGTATGTTCGTGAAAGAGAGACCGACCAAAGGCACACACATACATAAGACTCTGTAAGGGACTCACCGGTGCGTGAATGTTCGGGGGAAGGCAAATCAGATGATTTTGGGAAGCTATGGTCGCCAAGCCTACCAGGTTCGGCGTCGATGTGGTGGGAAGTCTCCTTGTCACGGTTGAATGAGACAGAGCGACAGGGCGATTTGGCTGATTCAGCGTACTTGGTGAAGGAGTTGGGTTGTGCTGGATTCTTAGGTTTCATCAGGCTTATTTCTTTCTCCATTCTTCCCTTTCTTTTCTTTTCTTTTCTTTTCTTTCAGGGCTGTGTCTGGCCTTGTTGGATCTCCGGCGACTTGGTTGACTAACAATCTCTATTTAACTGTATATGCTGTCGTGCTACAGAAAAGTAATTACCGAAACCAACGCGCTACCGAGGTTACCCCTATCCATGCACACGGATCCAAGATCGCCCCGTCCCAGATCAAGCTGAAAACAATTTCTTTTCTGAACACAGCTTGCACGGCAAGACAATTATATATATATATATATATTACAAAATTAACTCTGATCGGATTTATTAAATGCATATATATATATCTGAACGGTAAGACAATTATACATATACATATATATATATATATATATATATATATATATTACAAAATTAACTCTGATCAGATTAATTAAATGCATTTGATAGAAAATAACACATTATTCACCTACTTTGTAAGACAAATTTTAGTAAAAATCAATTTTCTATACGAGTATGTTCTATTTAAATATTTATAGCATTAAACCATAAAAATGAAATTAGAGATTTTTTATAGTTTTGAATAAAAAGGAAGTTTGTTTGTTTTTGAAAATCTTATGAAAGATTTAAATAGAGATTTTTTCTTAGATTTCAAAAATTCATAAAATTTGAAAAAATTTCAATCAAACTATTGACAGACATAATTATTTGAATTACACATTATTTTAGAGTTTTATATCTTGATAAATTTTCTTGCTTTTACTAATAACTTACTAACTGTGCAAGACAAGATATTTGTAGGTGTATTTCTTATCCTTTTTTTTTTTTTTTTTTTTTTTTTTTGCAAAAGAAGTTGGTTAGAATCATCTTAAAGGTGAATTTATAGTTTTGGGATTTATGGAGTATTTTATATTTAAAATTATTAAGTAATTTAACTTTTGTTTTTGAGGAAAAAAGGATTTCTAATGAAATGAAGAGAAATAATGAGAATAAGATAAGTTACTACATCATCTATTGTGTTGCCATCCATAAAAATATTTTCTTTTGTGGTTTTGAATGCATTAAAAATTTTATTTTTTATTCATAAGTAAAGTAAAAATTCAACCATCTTTTTAGCTGAGAATCCTACAATAAGATATTTTATCAGGAACTTCATTTTAAATTTTGTAAGCATTGATAGTCATATTTAAGGATGCTATATTAAGACATACTATTTATACTTAAATCTGTATTAGACAAAAGTGTTTGATTTATTTTTTATATCTATCTCTAGTTTTGACCAAATCACTTTATTTATTCATGAAAATTCTAAGTTTTGAGGATGAATGGAAAAACAAGTTTTTGTAATTTTTTTAAAAAATATTATCATAATTAATAAAATGAATAGTTATTAAATTTATAAAAAGAATACATCCGTGCCGAAAATCGACGACTTTTATCCGAGCGGGCAGACTCCACCGTCGGGATTATGCGTACACCGGTGTGTATACATACATAAGGCCACCTGGTGAGTAGACGTGACCAAGATATAATTTGGCTTTGGAACCATGGACTGGCTTAATTAAAAGGAAGTACTGATACAAGACAAGTTACTGTTCCTTCAATTGGAAGTTTTGCTACGTGCCCATCCCACTCTGTTCCACCCGTCCCTGCCATCGTGACCAGTTTTTTTATGGATGACTTGCACACAGAAGCCCCTTTGAGACCTGTTATACTGTAATAAGAATATTTTAAAACTACGTAACTCCGAGAGGGTAACATTATGTGACAGGTGCATTAAAAGATGAAAATTTTGAGTCAACGTAGTCACTGCACACTTATCTTTTGAGAGAAGGTAGCAAGTCCATAACAATTAGCTAATAAAAAAAATCTGTCTCGTGGAATACATGGACTAATTTCAAATTTCAATTCACTGTCTCAAATTTTATGACTAATATTACTCTGAATGCTTGCTAGCATGTAAGAGAGGAGATACTTGCATGAATTCCGCGGGTGAAGAAGGTATACAGCCACAATCGAGAGAGAGTTCTTGAAATCACCTTCTCATTCGCTTCCTTCACCTCACCACATGTTAAATCGCAAGGTCGCTCCAAGAAGAAACTGCCTTGAACCTCACAATCGAATCAGCCCTGCAAAAGCTCAAGATTTGCAAGTTTCCTTGATTTGCGATGCTCCCAAAGGAAGATTTTCTTCAAGCGCATTGTCCACCAACTCACACGCACTTCTACTGGATGGAAGTTTGCATGAAGATTCCATCATTTAAAGTTGAAATCTTTTAACTCTCACCTTAACCCTGAAGGTGGACTCTGCTCAACGCCCGGGAACAAACACGGGAAGCTGGTTTGAAGTCGAATCTTTTTTGAATCTAGACTCCCGAGGTAAATTCAGCGCCAACCTTTGTTGGCCCTCTTTTGAATCAGAACCTAATTCATTTCTCAAGCCATCCCTACCTGGGACACTCAAAAGTGGGCCACCAAAGAAAATGGACTCCCCTGTGTACATAAGCTTCTCAGGTTGCCGTTCTTGAGTGTTAGCTGCTGAAGATGAGGGCTCTTGAAGTGAAATTCCTCGCTTTTGACCATGATAAGTCATATCAGCACTAGATTTTGGCAGTCCTATTTGTGCAGTTGACCTGTTCCGTGTGTCAGATGCTGAAACAGGAACTGACACATACCTTCCAGCATCCTGGTCCCAAACAACGGATGTCCTTTTCACATCTCTAAAAAGAGACGCAGCTGGTGCAGATACAAGCAATGGATCAGTGCTACTTGCCTTCTGCATGATCCTTTCATCAAATCCTGAGATTGGATATGATGATGGGCTGCTGTCGGAGGGAAAACCCTGCCTAGCAGCTACAGGATTATCAGGAATGAGGCCAGACACTCCAGATGCCATGTTAAGGTGACCTAAGCTGTGAGATTGGGGTAGGGGGCTAAGCGTAACTGACTTGGGGATGTGGCTTGGGCTGCTGAAGCTACTAATGCTCTGCATCCCAATTTCATACTCATCACGGCTACCTTGACCAGGAGCAAATGAGTTTCCCAGCTGAACCAATCTCATCTCATTCTTGATCTCTTTGTTTGTCCCCACGTCAGTACTTGCACTACTTCTGACACTCATGTTACCACTAGAGCTACATTCAGGATCCTGTAAATAGCGGTTTTGAGCTGGTTTTAAAACAGAGGAAGATGCCCTGGCCTTGGCTGCTGCTCTCATAGCCTCATTGGAGTCTAATCTAGAAAGTTTCCATGCACTGATTCTAACAGGCCGCTTGGACACCTTGTTACCTTTTTCAGCAGCTCCAGCTGCGTCTGGATCAATGGTCGATGGAACCATTCCAGGCTCTAGGTGAGTTGCAACTTCATCCTAAAGCCACCAAACAGTGGAGCCAAGTTTCAGTTACACATGAAGGTCAAAAGCCTATGCTCCTCCATATAAAACCACAGCAAATTCAGATAACTTAAACAAAGAGTGAGCATTTATTATATCATATTATTTTTTAGTACAAGGGAATTACAGCCCACGTTTTATGGAAATTTGAGGGAGCTGAGGTTTGAACACCCAACCTCCTACATTTTGGTTTTTCTATCAATTTCCACATTAGCAATTGCTGCTCCATTGGTAAACAAAATTCAAAAACTTCATTAAGTATCCTTGACAGTTAACAAAAAACCTTCTCTGTACATGGAGAAATAATCAGGACTTCACAGCTGATAGATCGACAAAGAAGCTCAATTTATTGCAAGACAGAAATCAATGAACTTTGTGAACCTCATTAACAAAACTCTCATATAAATACTTGGCTGAGCAGACATGTAATCTAAATATCCATTAAAGGGTTAAGAATCTGCACTTACATCTTATATCATTTAGAGACAGAAACAACCATGCATTATCCAATGCAATTAGAGAAAGCAAGATTTATTTACTGGATACCTTAAGGAGTAAAACACAAGAATTATCAGGATTTGGTACTCTTCAGATCCTTTGAGTTCACCTAACAATTTTATTTCTACTCACTTAACCATTAGGAAGCAGAAGTCAGGTCAAATTCCGACCTAGTTTTCTGGTTCAGGTAGAATGATGTTAGGTCTATTCAAGCTCACTACGATTAGTTCCAAAACATCTGCATGTTTTACTGTAAAAATTATGGAAGTAATTAGTTAATTCTGGTGAAAGAACAGAGAACATAAATGCAAATAGAAAGAGAGTCATAGAGAATTAATCAGAAGGCAAACATAGGGGAAAAAGAGATTCAAAAGCTCATGACATGCATGAATGACATTTAAGAACAAGGAGAAAATTATTTGACCGAAGTTTGCATTGCTAACCATAATTCATAGCCTAACAAGTTTCTAATTCAGATACCACTAAAATATTTTAGTCAAAAATAACGTAATTGAGCTATTTGATCTGTAGAGAATTAGCTTCATTTCCAGAAGCAGCTTTAACTATTATGATATGATGAACAGTATGGTCAATCATGCAACAACCAGGAGGAGCAGAAATAATACTTTTGGTTATTTTCTTCTCAATATTTTTATTCTTTTAACAAGATATTTGGCATGATTTAATACTCTTCAATGCATAAGGGACATCAAACATTATTTAACCAGTAATTCAGTCGGTCAAGGATCTATATCACTACATTAGAAGCTGCAACAGCAATTTTTTCCTTTTTGTATAGTTCATTGCAGGCTATGTGAACAAGTATCAGAATAGAATTATGAAACAGTAACCTGATAATCCACAAACACTCTAGGAGGTGTACACCATGCCCCTTTATACTGCAGGCCGAGAGAACTTCCATGACTGAAGCCAGAAGTTGTAGATCCCGTTGGAGAGAATACAATATCATTTGGCAGTTCTTCATCGACAGGCGCTCCAGCAGGTGAATCACTCATTGCTCTCATTGCCACAATGTACTCAAATGTTGTAAGACCCTAATTCCACATAAAAAGCAACAGTCAGAACTTTTAAACAGTTGAAATTGCCTCAATTCTTTCATGTTCACTATTCATTTAGACAAAATGAAGATTGAAGTTTCAAATAGGAATACAACTTTTCCGGCTTTTCATTTAGACAAATAGGAAGTTTATTAAAATCAATTATAAAAATAAAGACAACACAAAAAGGGAGGGTTATCCTCCTGAAGAAATAAAGGAATGCTGTAATTTAGTACAAAAGAGCTGTACATCTCGTCAGACAACTAATGAAACTCCTCTTAATGATCCAGCTGCATGACACCATAAAGAAGTCACAAGACAACTTTATTTCGATAAAATTTTGCATAGGAAATTGATCTTTGAAAATTCTAAGTCATGTCTAACTAGATATACCATACAATCAAATAAACATATGTGTACTTTCAAAGAATCTTTGCTCTCTTTTCCTTCCAAACACTGCAACATTCATTAATCACTTTCCAGATACTGTGACCCATTGTTCTTCAATTATCAAATGCCAAAAAATTGCAGAGATTTTAGTCTTCATTCTAAAATAAAAAATAGATCTAACATTTCAAGTTTTAACATCGCATCCCTCATCTTATCAATAACCAACAAGAAAACTAAAAGATGAAATGATAGGAGAAGTCTATGGGCCACAAACCTTTCTGATCAATATCATGTGGAAAAAGAAGAGTTCACCCAAAGGTACACAGGCTAGAATCGAAACTGCAGTACATACAATCTGAAGAAAGAAAGATCCAAATTGAGCAAAGGAGATGCTGATAAATTTTCAATTAAAATATGATATTATGAACTTTAATATACAGGCCTATTCTGCAAACATACCACAATTGCTGCAAAGGGAGCTCGAGAAAAGCCATTTCCAAGAGTGTCAACAATTTCAGTATCATGCTTTTCTTATTGACAAAGCACCGAACTATGATGGCAATACCAACTCCAGCTTCAAGTACTAGCTGAACCACAAGATAAAAACACATATAAAATCATTGCTAAGGGATGAGGAAAAAAAAAAAAAGAGATATAATTTTAACTGAAACACTTACCCAAACAAGACTAATTGCCATGAGCGAAATAAAAGTTACATAATTTTTGTAACCCACACAATTATTAAGCCACTGCAGCCAGACCAAAACTGATGTTAGGTCCAAGCAAATTACAGTGTCTAAACTCAAATAAGTTCAAAGGTATTTAAGCTTCATGTCCAAATGAGCAATTGAAGTAACACTGTCTTCCTAATTCAAACAAAAATGTAAGAGATAGAGAGATGATGTACACGACAATGGTGGTCAAAACCATCTATACATTTGTCACAACTTCGGCAGTGCTTGCTGAACTTGCCTACCTGCACAATTGTAACACTTTCAGGATTAATAAAAGAAGCCAGTGGTAATCTTTAAGGTCCTTGTTGGCATCCAATTGAAAAATAGCCGCATAAAGCTATCAAAATTTTTTCCCTCTTTTTTTTTTTTAACAAAATTATCTCTAAGCACTAACATAAAATTGCATACAAGTGGAAGAAATTTATAGTGTTATACATGCTTTGGCAAAGGGACCACAATTCCACACAACAAAGATGCATTGTCAACAAGTATTTACTAGTATAGAGACATAAAATTGTGGAACCACAAGAGGACAAGATACAGAGAACCATGGCCTCGAGGAGGCTTGAACCTTTCCAAAACAATCTTTATGGTGGGTGTTGCAGAAGAAAAGGACTCCCACTCTACATTCTAGTACCATGATGAAAATATATTGAGAAAATTTTCCAAGTGTAAGAATCATATGATGAGAAAGGGAAGAATTCCTATCACAATCAATTTACACCAGGAGTATGCCCGGAGTTCTTTCATCTATGAAAAGGGTGCCCCAGTGCAATTCTTTCCTTTATCAAACAGTTAAAAATATAACTGGTCAGACAAAATGAGCCATGGTGTCAATCTTTTAACAACAAGAGCTTGCTTAAAGTTCCTCTATCAACAATTTGTAAAGGATAAAACTGATTAGCCTCATTCAATCAATGCTGCATATTATTTGTATATAGCACAATTCCTGTCAATAAAACTAAGGACAAGGGAAACCATAAGTTGAACTAATATAAAATATATGCATTGATAAGGACAGGAACAATAGAAACAATGGCTTCAGGATATGCCTGAATAATCTAAAAACTATGAATCTTAATTCTAGTAATACCATTGATAGGGATGTGTCATTAATTTGAAGGTGTGGAGGTTCCAAAGTGGCCACTTATGATACTTGTATTCAATTATTCAAAATGGAGAGTGTGAGGCAACAAAAGTAGAATGTCCTAAGAGGATGTTGTTGGTATTAAATTGTGGGAACTTTAGTTGAGAAAACAATTTTAAGATGAATGTATGAAAAATAGTAAATATTGGATAACAGATGAGTACATTTTTAAGCAAGATATCCCATTAAAGATTAAAAACAAATAAAAGAGACCAATTGTCACTTCAGCTCATAGATAATCTGGTTCAAAATAAAATGTAACAGAGAAAAATGATCAGTATAGCCATATCCAACTAGTCTGGAATTAAGCATAGTTTAACTGAGTTATGCATACTAGGAAGTGACTATGAGGCCACAGAGACTGACAATTATTAAGGAATATATCACAAGATGCATAATACATGAGACCCAAAGAAAAGATGTGAATACATTTTGCCTCAATTGTTATGCATACCTCAGCATTACACAATGTACAAAACAAGGCATCTTCAGCAGGCCCTTGTTGCTCAGCTGCCCCATCCCGTTTACAACAATCCTCATGGACAAAAAGTCCACAGAATATGCCACCAATATTGCTAAAAGACCTTCTGGTTGGTGGCTGCATCATAGTATCTACTCTCCCAATATCTCCCACTGGACCTTTCTGACTAGAATTAGCTGCAGCTGCCGAACTTCTGGAAAGTGATGATATGGAAGAATGCACCATACTGCCAACTTCATCAAATTTTCCAGGTAGATCCTTAGGAGATAGACCATGATTGACATTGGGATTACTTGGTGCATCTGGATTGAATTTAGACATGATGCCAGGATCTGCTGGGTTGATTGCAGTACAGCGCACATAAAGAACAAAGACAAGGATAACCTGCATAAGAACAGTGAGTATGACAGCAGTAAAGGTGTCACACTTAGTTTAATCAAGAGTGTTTTTTTTTTTTAAGAGAAAAAGAGAAGCAGAGTGGCTACTTGAAGCTACTTAAAAGAATTTGAAAGTGACATTTCATTTTTTTGTCATGGATCATCAACTACATTGCTATGACGATTGCCAATGGGTAATTTATGCCCCGTATGCCATTGTTAACCACAGATATAAACCAAATTTCCTATTTATTATCAACAACATTATCAGAAAAGGCAAAAAGGAAATCCATGCACTTAATGCTGAGCAATCAATAAACTTACATACCGCAGGAGAGTAAGTAGCAACCAGAACATACTCCCAGATGCGGCCTCCAAGGAAAGGGGCAAAGAAAGCATAAAATGCAATCACCAATAAGCAGAATACAGTAATTGCAACAACCTAGAAAAGACAAAGAACAACATTAAAATAAGTTAGCAAATCCAAACATGAAACACCCATGGATTCGCAAATCAGAAAAAGAATTCTAATTTGAGATTGGTCAAAAAGAATGTGCAAAATGACAATTGACAATGACACATATGCCATACTCAAGTTACCCCAATATGTAAGCAATTGTTTTGCAGCTTAACCACAAAAAAAAACACTGAAAAACATAAATATTAACTTTGAATAAAACACCAGTGACAAATTTAATCTAAATGCCTACGAATCTAGCTAATTGGCTAAAAAATTTGGTAGCTGTTTGGGTATGTTAGGCAATGTTTTCTGCCTAGGACAAATTTAGCTGAAATAAAGGGGAGCCTCATTGGCACCCTTGGTTGCCTCAGTCAACAACCAGCAGCAGGCTCAAAACGTACGATATCCTAATATATTGCTACTTGAACCTTTTACAAAGAAAAAAAAAAAACTAACAAAATAAGCATGAAACTTGGATTACGAAATAAATATACTGCAGACTTATTGTTGGCAACTAACCCTATTAGTGTTCCACATCCAATGATATAATCCCAAAATCTTATGACAAAAATCAGTAAAGAAAGAAAAGGATCAGTGAACAGTTGTAAGGAATCATTTATATTTTACGACAGAGGGAGGACACCAGGCAAATTTTGCAAATTTTAATGCTAAGGCCAATGGCGTACAAGTATTTTCCAATTGTTTGATGTCTGAATTGTAGACGCAGACACAAGAATCAAAACTGAGTAAAATCCAAAAATATTCAAAGGCTCAATAAACATGAACAAACCCCAAACGTTGTTGAACAAGTATAGCGGACAGTAGAGGAATAACACTAATATACAGAAAGACAGAAGTTGTGGCCATACCTGGAATGTGTGTGCAGGTAACTGCCATCCATGTTTCCTCACCATAACTGCTCAAAACCCTGATAAAAAAAAAAGTCAAAAAATAAAACCCAAAGCTCCAAAACCTTACCAGACCCAAGAATCTAGAGGGGAATGCAGAAACCTTTAAGCAACAGGAAGTGACCTTCCCTCGCTGTAACTTCCAACCAAATGTCAAAAAGATTAAATCTTTAAAGGAAAAGAACAGACTTGCAACTCGCTTGAATCAGGAATAGCAAAATCTCACAAGCCCTGATCCCAAAAATTGAAAAAAGAAAAAAAAGAAAGAAAGAAAGAAACAGAACCCTTGAAACCCTGAACAGAGCAAAAAATCCAGTGGGGAAAAGCAGAAGCCTTCAAGCGATAGGAAGTGAGCTTCACTCGCTGTAACTTCAACCCAAATGGCAAAAAGATAAAATCTTTAAAGAGAAAGAATAGAATTGCCACTGGGTTGACTCTGGAATACCAAAAACTCGTGCATTGTGAGTCTAAGGGTCAAATTTGAGTCAGACAGAGGACTATAGATTTCCAAGGTCCCCCCACCCCCCCTTACTTGGATATAAGATTTCTCACAGACGGGCCAGCCATTCTTTATGACGCCACTTGACTCCTGAAATAGAAAACGTGAAAGAAGGAAGCCGGCCTAAAGATAGACAACAATCTTTCCCGAACCTAATTGAGTCCTTGGAAAAGAACGGAATTGAAAAATGGAACAAAATGGGAGGAGCACGAGTTACTGGCGCCGACCCAAAAACTCGAGAAAGGGCACGTAGGAAAGAAAAAGAAAACGAACAATGGAGAGTGGAAACAAACTGACAAAAGCACTGAAGCGTTGACAGAGACAGAGAGAGAAAACCAATCTGACTGGGCAGACAAATACATTATTGTTATTATTTTTATTTTTTTAACAATTACGTACATGTTTATATACATATATACAGATTTGGTTTGTAACGCACATGTTGTCTGATGCTATTAGGTAAAGGCATCTTCTTTTTTCTTTCCATTTATTTTCTATTTAAGAAGTAATCTTCATGTTTTCTTTTTCTTCATAACTCGAAAAAGAAAAAGAAAACAGCTGTCAGCACTGGTGGTGGGACCCGAATAAATTATTTATTCTGATCCATCGCGATTCTTCTTTGTTGTTTTTGTTTTTTTTTTTTTTTTTATTCTTGTTTTGTTTTCTGCCTTCTCTTGACGGATAATGTATGGCATGTTTATACCTAAATTATCAAGATCAAAGTCATTAGCGTAATGGATTGAACGGTCCATGTTCTATCGTTTTGCGGGTCCTCCATGGATAGAGACCCACAGTGTAACTTGTTCGTGTATTCTCAGGCGAATGCTCAAACCCACAACGGACCTGTCAATTGGCCCACAAATTAAAAGGAAAACGAAAGTTGTCAAGGCATTGCCAAAAAGTCAGACGTATAGTCACGATGCAGAGTCCTTTTTTGGGTCGAGTGTTGTTGGGCCTTGGCGTTGGTCTAGGTGTCTGTTTGGGTGGGGGAAGCTTCCAGGTAGAGGCCATGTCTATGTTGATAGTCATACCTTGGCATAAGCCTCCCTCTCTCTTTGTCTTTCACGGCTTCGCTTCCTCTTCTACTTGAAAAACCAAGAAGGCCCTTATCGATGAATCCTCCTAATAAAGAACTCAAATCCAAAGAAAGACCCGGTTGCCAACTTTGATTTTCGCATTCATTTATAGGACAGGACAGACCACAATCTCAAAGTCCTCTTGCTCTTTGTCAGGTGCTTGCAAATTTGGGACGGAGAATGCAAGATTCGGATAGGTAACTTTGGGAGAAAATCAAGTTTTTTTTTTTTTTTTTAACTTTTTCCGTGGTAACAAACAGAATCTTTCGTTGCTAAGATGAGGCCGAGACAAGGGAAGTTTCGAAAGATGGCGAGGAGGAAGCGGCCCATTGCATCTTAAATTTCTATGCCCCTCAATAGATTCTCTCTGTCTTTTTTTAAAAGAGATAATGATTCGAGTGATATTAAATCTGATTTGATTCAAATTAAATATTTTTTATCAAAACACTCTAAGTGTAGTAGGAGAGTAGCTAAGCAGGTTATGATAAAGATCAACACCGAATTTACTAAGAAAAATAAAACAAAACCCTACATATGTAAATGTATAAACATATTGAATACAATCTTCATAAATACTGATAAAAATATAAAACTATGAAATATTAAAATTATATATATATATATATATATATATATACGCATACATTTTTGTGTCACTCCCCCCACTTCCATTGTCATTGCCACAAGAAATCTCTTTCCTAAATTAAAAAAATAATTAAAAAGGCAGAAAACTTAATACAAAACAATACTAACTCATTAATTGACACCTTTTTTCTGTGTAATTAATTAATTTGAGTTTTTACTGACTATCTCAACCTTTAGATTTATGATGAGATAAAAAAATAATAAATATAAAAATATTAAAAATGGCATGTTATAAGTGAAGATTAGAAATTGATGTTTATGTGGCATATGAATTATCATTGCCCAAGGAGACGACACTGTGTCGTTTTCATATTTTAATATTCCAAGTTTCCTTTTCCTTCTTGTTAAACGTATTTTTTATGTTTTAAGGGAAAGTCCAATTTCCTATCCACGTGTCATCTTTCATTTACTCGTTGCTTTCGATTGCCCGAGCCGTTCTGGAGATCACTCCGACCATCGCTACTTTAGCGGTGGCTGCAGCTCGTCGAGCCGCAACTCTTAACCGAATTGCCCCTCCCAAAATATTGGCGCAAGCCGTTTCTCTTGCCCATCGGCGTGGACTCGCAGGCGCTGCAGGTAATCTCTCTCAATCTGTAATGCTATCGTATTAGTTGCACGCCGGCCTCTTCTTTGCAGATGCGTCTGTTTGGCTTCCGAGAAAGAGTAAAAGAAAATAAGAAAGAGGAAATTACATCAAAATCTGAAAGGACTGAAATGTTCAATTCTTGTTAAAGCGGAAAAGTTGCGGTTCTAGTTTTTATAGGTTTGATGATTGCAGAACACCATGGGCCTCCAAAGGTCAACTGCTGGCAGGACCCTGTGAGTCCTTCTAAGTGGAAGGAAGAGCATGTAAGTCTTTACTCTTTGTCTGCTTTATTTATTATTTTTTTAATTTTTTCCTGATTATTCTTTTTGAACTTGCCTGTTTTCAGAGCAAGTTTACCGAAAGATTTGTTCCGCTATATTCAATTTTTTTTAATTTACAGATTGTGATAATCTAACGCTGCAAATAATGTAGATTGATGCGAGGCATTTTCTTTCCATTGGTTTCTTGGAATTGTATAATGTGTGCTTATGCGTTCTTTGGCTGTTTACTGGTTTTGCAGTTTGTAATTTTATCTTTATCCGGTTGGGGTCTACTATTCTTCGGGGCAAAGGCAAGAATGAAGAGGTATTTCCTTTCCTGTTAATCCAAGGATCGCTTGTGTCATCCTGCATTTATCTTTCGAAGTTTCTTATACCAGTTTTGTTGGCTTGAGGTGTGTCCGCTCGTTCTTAAAATGAATTTAACTGAATGAAGATTGACAATTGCATGCAGTTCTTGACTTCTAGCTCCTTGTTTCACTTGGTTTGGCTGAGATGCCACGAGTTTGTCATATCACTAGAGACTTGACTTCACACCGTAGGAGCAAATATCAAACTACAGACCAGCTGCCTAAAGCAGTTGGTCAACAGACTTTGTGCCAAGGGGAATGTAGGGTTTCGAATCCCGCCTCCTCCATATGGGCGTTATGACCCGGTTGAGTGGTTGTAGTCTGTGCTTCTTCGTTATGCTCAAAATGGGTGCCCAAGTTTTCAAATTGGTTCATATTTGTTTGGATAATTTTACTTTGTGAGGTATGAAGCTCTGGTACCTGGCTAGAAAAAGTAAGTGACAACAGAGTGCATGTTATGAGAAAATGGTATTCTTATTTTTTTCTCACATCATTGGCTTGCATGCCTAGCCAACCACTTGCCAGCGTTTGGATCGTGTCAGTGATGTGGTAGACTGGTAGTCGTAGCATTTTAGCCTTTTTGTGACACTTAATTATCTGTTCACAGAAGTTGTTTGAAGCAGCGCACTGAGCTTTGGGGCCTCCCATCCGGTATTACGGTGTCTTATAGCTCTTCGCATGTCTTGGGGTTTCGTCTTGTTCGCAGGTGCTTCTATTGACCAGATCCTTATCTTTTCGAGAGAATGGATATTTGAATTTGATACCCGCCCACCATTGTCTAATAATGTGACGGCATCATCTTGAAGTTAGTTGTTTCGTGGACTGAAGTTGACAACACTTGGTTGTGTGCAGTATCTGCCTGATTCAGCCTTTGAGCCAACATCACCCTGCGATGGCAAGCCGCGGCTTAGTAGCATACGTTGAATCTCTTTTATATATAACCGTAACCTGCATATTCCCGCAATAATGATTTGCTTGACTGATATATTTACATAAAACAGACTTTGAAGGTTTTCTTAACTTTTAATCAAATGACTCCGAATTTTTTAGGTAACCGCAACTCGCAAGAAAGGCACACCGCAACTGCATCTATAATAAAATTAACAAAAAATCGTGTTTTTCCTTTTTTTTGGGCCAAGAAGACTAATTGCAAGCCCGTTGTCATTTGTACAAGGGCTCGTCATCCTAACTTGACGAGCAAAGCCCAAGAAAAACCCAAAGACCTAGCAGATGAGAGTCTCAAAACATAGCGCTAGATTAACAGATAGGTGACTAAGCCCATTATCTCCTTACCGGCTTATTTTATTTTCTGGAGAATAACTAAGCAAATGCAAAACCAGCAAACTGCAACGGATTAATCAACAAATTATGGAGTCCGTGGAAGATATCTTCGAATCCTCGTTAAATTTAGAGGAGACCCACTTCAATGAAGGCTACAAAGAAGGCTACCAGCACGGCCTAGCCACCGGCGGAGAGGAGGCTCGCCAGGTCGGTCTCAAGACCGGGTTCGAAGTCGGCGAGGAACTTGGGTTCTACCGCGGCTGCGTCGACGTTTGGAACGCCGCCATCCGTGTTGACCCATCTCGATTCTCGGCCCGGATCCAGAAGTCCGTTAAGGAGATGGAGGGGTTGATTGAGAAATACCCGGTTTCGGAGCCGGAAGATGAGAGTGTTGGGGAGATGATGGATAGTTTGAGGTTAAAGTTTCGGGTCATAAGGGCGGGTTTAGGGGCGAAATTGGAGTATGATGGGTACCCCAAACCCAAGGAGATTGAGTTTTGATAATTGTGGTTCACCGGGTACCGAGTATAACACTTCTTACTATGTTGATTCCATTTTCTTTTCTTTTGATTGTTTTGGTCGCTTTGTTTTTTCAGTAAGTAGAGGAAATTTGGGATTTAGATGGGATTTAGATGACAATGCTTTTGTCTTTTTGGCTGGTTAGTGTTATTGACTGTGTTTGCCATATATGTTGGAAGTGGATGAAAACGATCTCTCTTTTTTTTTTTCCACCATCTTTTTCCGCGCAACACACGATAATAGAGTGAGAGTATTGGAATTTTGATTGCATAATGTCGTCTTTTAGATTCAAATGCCATTCATCGTTGTGGAGAATATGCATAAAGAAACGACAGTGAAGGTTGATACTTTCCTAAGTTGGTGCCTGCTGCCGAGCAAAACAGACACCACACCTTGGAAGAGACGAGCATCACCTGTTTGACGGATTCAATTTTGTTCGGTTTTACTTGCGTTATTCTGCAATTGTCTAATGAATTTGTGTAACAGAAGGCGATTGATGGAACTAAGCTGATCTTCTGGTTACTGCGTATGTAAGAAGACAAATCAGTAAGGTGACGTCAGGGTAAAACAAGTGTCTTAATTTGTTGATAAAAACTATCCATGCAATTGCGGATTTTAGGCCATGCATGCATTTACCTCTCTGATCACTTCAAATTTTCAACTAACCGGCCAACTCTGTGGACTAGCTTTTGTAGATGGTAAGAAACAGAAAATAACTCTGTCAATAAAAGGAATGCAGTAGAACCAATTTCTGTTTAAAATCTAACAAGATTACCTTCTTTAAAAAGAAAGATTTTCCTGATGGTTTTTTCCTTCCTTTTATTTATTTTTTAGGTGCTAAAGGTACCCGAGTTTTGATTTCATTGCATTCTCCCTCGTCGTTTTTCTCTCTTACCAATATTGTAGTCCAGTCGGCCCACTCTGACACCAACTGTACTGTTACAAAATTATTATCTTCTGCAGTACTTACGCAAGATCCCTTGAATTTCGTGACGCTGTGACCCAAACCATGTGAATCATCAGCCTTCTTCTCATCGAAAACTGCCCCTTTCCGGAGGTTGGTGGGGGGCATTATATTGGGAATAATATCCTCGGCTTGTTATTTAGTCTTTTCCACTCTCATAGCCTTGTATGCGCAGAGAACGGTATCTTCTTTTTCCCCGGAAGATTGAAACAAAGACACAGAGAAAACAACAACAAAAAACAGAGGATAACATTGATGCGGGGCAGAGGGGAAGGAATGGAGTTCAACTCGAGTTGCAAGGTAAATAATGCTATTCAAGTTGATTTTTCTCTCTATGTCTCTTTTCTGGCCCTGGATTTCATTTTCCTTTGCCCTGTCCTTCTGCTATTCTCTGGGACTGCAGCCCACCTTCGGTAATGGTTCTGCACTTCACTTTGCTGGCTAGCTAGGCGATTTTATCCGCTGCTTACATGGTATAATAAAATACGATCATTTTGTTGGGTCTTTGTTTTGTTGATTCTCAACATACCCATGTGGAGGCGACCCATTTCCAGATTGGACAATTGATTTAGGAATGGAATCTAATCTAAATTTGATTATTATCTTTCCATTGCAGCTTAGATTTTAACTGTTACCTCTCCTCTCCAAAATCAAACCCGTGTTTGAATTATTCCTCTAGTAAATATATTTCTTAAAAAAAAAAAAAACCTTTGCAATTTACTCTTTTTTTTTTTGAAGGGAATTGTTTCTATTTTGTTACTCTAGAAATATCTGTTCCTTCTTATGTGCGGTATCATTTATTGGAGTTTGTCTTTTATTAGCACAATGTCTGGCAGAAATGTGAGCAGCGTTTAAATCAATGGCCCTCATTGGAGCAAACGTTGAAAACATCTCATAGGGTAACTTACCTGCAATGTACATATGTTGCCGTGTCTGCCATGAACTAAGCAAAACCATCTTATGCACGTGCTAAATTTGTTTTTGGCTGATTTTAGTTCTGATTCTAATTTCAGTTTCTTGGAGGGTTTTAATTCTGGTTTTACTCGGCTACGAACTACTACCCTTTTTTCTTCTTTGGAAAAAGAATAGAAAAAATTGACTGTTTTGAACTAATAGTTCTAGTTTGGTTCTGGTTCGGTCATTACGCAATTCTAGTTACATTTACAGTTTTAATTTTTGGAGGCGCGATTGTCTCACCACAATGTCGGTTCTCGCCGAAACCATGAAATCAATTTTGACGTTCTGGCCGGTTCGAACTGGAGGCTTGCCTAGGCCTAACATTGTCGGCGCTGTTGTGAGGTTCTTGAGAGGCCTCGGGACAGTTGGCATTGATCAAATGAACTGGATAACATTATCTTGTTATCGTGTGACGGGCACTTTGATATGGACTTTGTCTCCATCAATAATTATCTATTTATTTATGTTATGTAATAAAATACTAATTCCATGACGACCCCTTCCCGTGGCTTCCATAGTACGACGAAAAAGCTGCACATCAATCCGTGTTGCTGTGTTGCAAGCTTTTCATATCCGAGTCACACAATCACACAGCACTCGAGTCCATAGAACGAGCCGCTAGACTTGACCCAGAAACTGTTATTGTCAACAAGTTTGAGGACCGGGCTTACAACAGGGTACGTTACACCCTTGTGTCGCATGTGGTTCTTGATGCCACGGGGAGTGCCATTTACAGTCCACTACACCAAACTGTGCTAGCCATGGCTGAGGCTGCCTACAGAGGCATTAACCTCGAATTGCACTCTGGGGCGCATCCCCGTCTGGGTGCTGTCGACGACATTGTTTTCCATCCGTTGGCTCGGGCGTCATTGGATGAAGCTGCTTGGCTGGCCAAGACGGTTGCCGAGGATATTGGCAGCAGATATCAAGGTCAGCCTCATTATGTTTCTGCCATTCTATCTCGTTTATTGGTCTTCCGTTTTTTTATTTTTTTATTTTTTTTAATGCGTAAATAAGGAATTGGGGATGTAAGTCATCCCTATCCTATAAGAAGACCCATAAGCCGAGTAATAACGGCCCCTGTATTTTCCTTCATACTAAGACACAGGCGATATCGAATGTGGTCCTACACAGTTCGGTTCAAAATTCAGTCAAACTTACCACCAACCCCTCACCTTGCATAGTTATTTTATTGGTTGGTCTTGGATTGTGAGTTGCGGAAGATTGTATAGTTTTTATGCCCCTGTTTTTGTTTTTTTTTTTTTTGTTTTTTTGTGTGGGTATATTGCAGTGCCAGTGTTTCTTTACGCTGCGGCACACCCAACAGGCAAGGCCTTGGATACCATCAGGCGAGAGTTGGGTTACTACAGGCCGAACTTCATGGACAACCAATGGGCCGGCTGGTCTATGCCTGAAATTCTCCATGAGATGCCCGATGTAGGCCCAATCCATGTATCTCGGGCCAGAGGCATCACCATGATTGGAGCATGTCCTTGGGTTGCTTTGTACAATGTGCCCATAATGTCCACTGATGTCTCAACTGTCAAACGCATTGCAAGGATGGTAAGTTCTCGCGGCGGTGGCCTCCCAATGGTGCAAACATTGGGCCTGGCTCATGGGGAGGATTCAACCGAGATAGCTTGCATGCTCTTGGAGCCCAATCAGATTGGAGCAGACAGGGTCCAAACACGGGTTGAGACACTGGCAGCCCAAGAAGGCCTGGATGTAGAGAAGGGCTACTTCACTGATTTTTCACCAGAAATTATTGTTGAGAAGTACAAGGTTCTAATCTCTGCTCGCAGGGACTGATCAAAGACCCTTTTTGCACATTAACTTGTAAACTCATTCTCACGCTTCAGCGAACAACAATGGTCGGAGAACTCCGCAAAAAATGGACTTATTCACTTTTCATTTTTCAACTTCTAATGATTTGCCGATACATACACTGAAATTTCCGCTACTCTCCATCAGTACTCTGAAGTAGTTCTATCAGCAATCTATTCTCAACAAGACAACTTCGCTTTAGTATTCATCCCTCTCAATATCCATGACAATGAAGACACTAGGAAAACACATTGAGCACCTAAAATACCATTATCGACCGTTCACCAAACAAGTTCAAAGTTGTAGGAGAAGCCATCGGTGTACTATGTTACAGTTGTCTCAAAGTATCAGCCTTACCAAGCACAGGACACAGAGGAAGTTTTTGGCCACTGTGATAAGGTCATGACCGGAACTGATGCAATGTATACGCTACCATTCAGTAAGAATATCAATCCTTCAAAAGAAACTACTCAATGCGAAAGAAGACCATACAAAAACACAATGGGAAAATCGGAACGAGAAGAATTATAAACAAGCATACTTTTAAAAAAAAAAGGAAAAACTAATATATATATAACAAGTACTAACCATCTTGTGTCACAAGAGAATAGTCCGAAGCACTCAGGGTTGACAAACCAGTCCCACTCCAAGCTCTCCCTCAATATGATTGCAATTGCTTGAAGGGTGCATGCAATCATGGTAGGCCCCTTATAAGTAACCAAGTTGGATTGGCCCTTTACACGCACATTTCCTACTTCAAGAAATGTTGGGTCACTTTAACAGTTATTCCCAACTAAAACCTTTCACGGGGAGAAGCCTTGAGATCTAAATGCAAGATGTACTGATTTCTTGGATGAAACACCGCCTGCAAAGTCCTCATCATTCTGCGACTATCGCCCTTAGTCCCCGAAATGAGATGAGCTAATCTAGGTGCTTCCAAATGCGAATACCCACTTTTGTTAAACGACTTCTTTAAATCTGATTCTACAAAATACCCACTTGAGTCATCTAGTCTTGAAGATAAAACTACTTCCAATGGCAACTGATCTCCGCTACTGGGAGAGGTAAACAGCCTAAAAGTAGCTGTCAATATCAAAGCTAAAGAGACAAACTAGCTAGCAAAGAACGGAACAGCCCATTGTCTACCACTAAACACCCATCTTAGGTGAGAATTGGAAAATTTTCTCACCCCCAAAGATGGTTTTCTCATGGACAAAATTCTCTGTTGGTACAGAATCAAGATTCTATTAATTAGCTGAGAACCACAAGAAGTTAAGTACCAAAAAAATAAAAAATAAAAGGCAAAAACAAAAACGAACCCAGAAAAGTCAACATATGAAAACCCACCAAGAAGGAAGGAGAAAGAGAATCTAAAAGGCCCCGTAAGTGAAAACAAAAACCTCCCTTTAAGACACATGCACAACTCTAAAGCTGAGAACTTCGAAGCACAGGAGATGTTGGAAATAGAGGAACATCAATAACCAAGTCCCCTTGCGTCAGGATCAAGAACTGAAAATCAGAATATAGCAAAAAAAAGAAAGATCTTTTCTTCCTTTTCCCTTTGTACGTGGGGAGCTAAATAAGAAGTTGAAAATAGCTTCACTGATATTGAGCAATAAGCCAATAACAGGCGACAAAGCCATAGTATAGTAACTTCTAAAAAGATTCTAAAGGGCTGAGCTTTAGCGTGAGGAGTAAATAAAATTGAGACTTTTGCTCTAAACTGTCCCCCCCCCCCCCCCCCCCCCCAAGATCCAATATCACTAGCATAAAGTTAACCAAAAGAGTCGAGAGAGAGAAGAACAAGAAAAATAAGTACTGGGCATGCTTAGTTCCTAAGTTTCAGACACTTGACATTCAAGAAAGATACTTGAAAACGACGAAAAAGCGCGAAAGAATGATTGTGAAGGGAGAAACTGGAAGAAGAGGGACAAAGATTCAAGGGCTGAAGAGATTGATTTTACACTTTTGCTCTAATTCACTCTCTCTCATCTTTTTTTTTTTTCTCCTTTCGCTTTGGGGAGAGAGAATGGGAAAGAAGAGCGAGAGGTGCGTCAGAAAAATGAAAAAAACCTTGAAAATAATGAATAAATTTATGAAAATAAAAAAATAATTTTATTATGTAATTTGTGATTAAACAGACCATTTTAATAAGAAAAAAAAAAGATTTGGTTAGAATTAATAAGAAAATAATTTTTATAGGTAAAGAGTAAGCTTTCGAATCTAAATTTTATTTTAAAATTTTAAATTTAATAATCATTAAATTATATTCTGTAATTAATTTTATTTTTAGTTTTTGGTGGAAAAGCCTTCGCATTTTCACCATGAAGGCAATTTTAGGCTTCATTAATTACCGAAGCGAAGATTAAAACTTTGTTAATTGCGTCAGCTCCATCATTGTGACACGGATAAAGAAACAACAACAAAGATGTGTCGTTTTTGATGGAAAAGAAAAGAAAAGAAAAGAAAAAGAGAGAGAGATTTGATTTATTTCAATGCCTGAAAATGAGCCGTGTTGCACGCCGAGCCAATCCCGGGGAAGGTCAAAGTTGATTTATTTCAATGCCCTAACTATTTATTTTATATTCGTTTTATATGCATTTTCATTGTTTTGAGAATGATGAAAAAAAAAATCAAAAAATCGTGGAATTCAAGCCCATCAAATTGTTTAGTTGTTGGGTTCTTATTACAATTTTTTTCCAACGTTATCATTTAACTCTATGATATTTTCAAATTTTCATGGTTTTTGTATAATTATGACAAAAAAATTAATAAAAAAGTAGAGAGATGTATTTTATTACGTTTTCCTCGAAAAATGAAAAACAATAATAATAATAATAAAAAGAGATGTATGCCATTTATGTTGATATACTGGGAACCTGTAAAATTAATTAAAGAGTATGCAGGAGTCTTGAAAAATGCCACAGAAAATTATCAAAATATTGAATTTTTTACACTGTATTTGTTTGGAATTATAGTTGAATTTTTTTATAGTTATTAAATTGACAATTGCAAAATATATTGTTGGTGAATAATAATTAATTATTTAATAACTATTTTACATGAAAAAAAATTAACTCAATATGTTCTACTTTATACAAGTTTTCTTAAAAAAAAAAAGAAACCCCAACTTGATATTCTTAAATAAATTATAAAAAAATCACGAGAAAGTTAAGATGATATGGATCAATCCTTTTTACAAATAAGCAAAAACCGCCAAGAAGAAAGACGCAGAGATTGCGAGCCCCACTGCAAATCAGCCAGCGGATATACGATTCCATGCACGCAATTGCAAGATCATATTGACCATTTCATTCATCAATTCGATCGTAATTTTGCTGGGCTGTTTCTTAATCAATATGATTTATTATGTTAAATGTGTCTGAATGGGTTTTATCTGAATAGGTTTATTATTCCAAGCGAATCCGGTTAAGTTGGCTTGTTACGAGGGGACTAGTGGAGTGCTACAGGCTCCGGGGTAGCGCTTGTGAAATTGAACTTTATTTTAAAAGCGTTATTCGTTTTGTATAACAGACAAAGGTAAATTCCTGTCCCAGCGTCATCTCCTCATTCATATGCACTTTTCCCTTGTTAATAAACAACAATAACAATGAGACATGTTTTCCTGGAATCTTGGCAATGGAAAATGTCTCGTGATGATGCCAAAAGGGTTTTTGATCATCATGAAAAGAAGAGAAAGGGCGCCGTCGTCGGGGTTGTGCACTAGAGTTAGCTAGCCGTGCCTGGCGCACTTTCCAGCCTGCAGGTGTTGCTTTTTTTTTTTTTTGGTTTCTTATATAACTTCACAGGTATCCAATTAATGCGTAACACATTCATTTTAAAACGTAAAATTTCTCATTCTGAACAACAAAAATTGAAATAATAATAATAATAATAATATGCAGGCCAACTGGTTTATCGGCCTAAAATTATATCGGCATTGTTTTACAAGTAATTTTTATCACTTGAACCCAAAATCATTGGACTTTATTTTGGTTGTAAACCAAAAAAATTCAAACTTCATCAACTCCGAGCACTGGGTCTCCAATTGTCCCTATTGCCACGGACAGCTAAATGGCGTCAATATATATATATTGTGTATCATTGATTAAATGTGAGTCATATAATAAAAATAATATTTTTTATTTTTATATTTTTTAAAAATAATATCTGAAATTTTAAAAATTTAAATTTAAATTTCCAACTACCACCATTTAATGAGGCGTCACATGGTGCCAATATTTAATAAGGAGCAAAAGCATCCGGTTGACCAAAAGTCACAACAGAACAAACCAGCGTGTCGTCAGGTATATCACACACGGGACAAGAAATGTTCGATCGATCAACGTGCCCGGTTCCCACCTACAGAAACCACACATTGGGGGAAATTTCCAAAGAAAAGAACCCCAAAAAAAAAAAAGTAAATGGGTTAAATTTGGATTACAGGGGGTCGAAGATTAAACCCCGGATCTCTTTTTATAGCTTTATAATTTTTTTTATTATTATTTTTCAAGGCCATCCCTTTAGTCAATCTTCAGTCCCAAGACTGCTGGTTTTGGTTTGGTTTCCAACGAAATTATGTACTATAAATATTAATGAATTGTTTTATGATGAATAAGTCTCGAGTGTTGACCACTCGCTGTTCAGCTTCCTACATACATTGGAAGTTGTTCTTGGTGCAGCATTTTGAGTTCTGCTTTCGTAACTGAAGCCTCTGAGGAGCACAAGAAACAGAGTTGATAGTGCCCACAATTTTAGCCCGCATGCATTCGAGGCTTAAAATGCCATCACATATGCGTTTGTGCCTGGTCTGTCGTAATATGCAGGAGATGCATGTTTCGCTTTCAATCTGACGGATACGTGAGTTAATGGGTTTTGATGTGTGATTAAGGCCGTTGGTGTCGGTGTGGTGTCAGATAAATAAAATTTACTTCATACATTTGAAAGTGTTCAGAGTCTGCACTGTGAGAATCTCGTGAAGAACAGCGCGACTCCACTTATTTGTAGGACTCACCTCCTGTAAGAGTATTCTAAACATAAACTAATTTATTTGCTTGTGGTTTGCTAGGGGCGATTAGCCGCATGCATAATGCAGAAGCGGATGTTTAACTGTTGCTATAAATGATTGGTATCTCAAAAAAAATTTCACCCCAGGGATGCTCTCATGTTGAATTCCACATAAAAAAGAGGCATATTGGGTCTCGGGGCCACCAAACGAGTTGTTGGATTCAGGGAACTTAAAAAAAAAAAAAATTATATATATGCCTTTTGCACTGATCAACTGGTGGTCCTCGGCGGAGAATCCAATGAACAAAAGTGGAGCACTGAGTCGTGCACCATTCACCACCAGGAATTTCTTGTACCCTTTTCATTTTAACGCAGCAATAGTTCATGATTAGTTATTAGCTAATAGAAAGAAAGCGAATCAAATGTTCGAAGGCATCACAGGAAAATACTTCGAATCTTAACTAAATCCCACGTAATATGGGAACTAAAGGGAGATGAAGGGCTTTGATGCCTTCATCCATATATTATGGCATAATAGCACAAAGTTTAGTGATTAATTTGAGCACATAATTCTTCAAAAACTTCGGCTTACTTACTTTTGTCGCAGATTCAGGAGGCGAGTTCAAGGTTTTGCTTATTACATCAAACAACATATCCCGACAACCAAACGGAAAACTAAGAACTTAGAACTGTATTCAGTAATTAAAGTCTTTCAATGGCATCGATAGCTCTTAATACTTCTCATATATGTTGTACACATTAGGGAAAATGGTTACCATGACTGATGCAAAATCAAACTTTTTGGACACAATGAGGCTCCCCGCAACTCCTGTAATATGAATTGCACGGCACTCAACAAGGATATTTAATAAGAACACAACTATATGCAGCTACAGAGGTGCGGGGCGAGGGCTTGCAATAAAGGCCTATTGTCTAAATTGGAATAATCTGATGCATTTTTTGAAAAAAAAAAATCAATCAATACTTTTTCTTTTGGGGGGGGGGGGAGTGCAGTCAGTATATGTTATTCTGAGGATAATATATATATATATATATATATATATTTTTTTTTTTACACCTGCACCCACTAAACATTTCTCTTCTAATAATTAATTGATCAAATCCGTTGTGTTCCTTGTTGAACTGTAAAAGGTAAGGCAACAGAAACACCAATCAATGTCCAAATTATTAAGGCAACCTTACTAGGAAAAGGCAATATTTTAATGAAATCCGGCAAGTCAAGTTGGTCCACGTTGTATTGAAGTTTGTCCGTTTAAAGGCCTCAAAGAATCATTAGTTGGCAGAATGCATTACATTGGGGACAAAGTAAAGATAGAAAATGAATCCGATCGAGACAGACTTCCTTAATTTCTTTATAAAAAAATGTCCCAACTTTGTTTTACCCTTTGTACTTGAAATAACTGCTCAAAAGATAAAGGTCAGTACATTTTCTTGAAGCAAGCGATGGGAACTGTAGATCCCCATAACCCCCAGATTTCCTGATTTTGGTTGGGAAAACACACCTGGAATCTAATGGGAATCTGTTAACACAAAAAAATTGCACTGACACTCGTTAAAGTGCTGATTTCACTATCACTAAACTTTTAGAGCCGTCGATTTTAGACTGTTATTTCATGATAAAAGAATCTTTTTTTTTTTTTTCCTTTTTGAACTCTGAAATAGACCATCGAGGGAGTGCTTTGCACCCCACTTAAATCCCACTTCAAGTGATAGTGTTTTTGGAAGGGAAAGGGATCCCTAGCCGTCCCCAAGCCACGAAGGTTTAGTGCCACTTGGAGTAGCCTAGTGGTTAAAGAATATTAGTTATTACTCAAAGAGTTCAAAGATGCCCATTTTCACCCTGCTAATTGTGTTGGGATGCTATATGTTGATTTCCTGACTGATGTTGTTGAAATAAGAAAAATATATTTGTTCAAGCGAATAAATGTGCACCTAATTGGACAACCGCACAAAATAGTTCTATAGGGGACTAGGGCGCCTATAGAAATGGAAACTGAGTCACAGACCGCAATCTGGAATCAGTTGAGCGCGCGGTCCTATCAAGAATGTTCATTATGCCATTCTGCAGACAAAGGGATCAAGAGACATGATCACCCTGGTTCATAGCTTCTTTAAACACAGAGGAAAACAAAGGGGGAAAAAACGAGAAAAGGGCCAGCCGCGATTACTGATGACGCTTTTTTTTTTTTTTGGACCAAGAACACGTGAATTGAAGTACAAAACATGGTAAAATCTATCATACCTAGTAGCATTCTCAGTGTTCTCGTTAATTTGCCTAGCTTTGTCCTGGCAGTACCATTATATTAAAGGAGTGTCACGGAAAGTGAAAAGGGGTTCGTTAACAGCAAGCTTGCAGGCTAAAATATGTGCAGGTGGGCTTCAGGACAGCCAAAAATAAGAACAACGTAGTTTTTAACCCCTCCAAAATTTAGTTGATAAGTCGAGACTCATTACAACTTTTGCTTTTTGTTTCAAGTTTTAACCAAAATCATGGCACTTCTGCTCCGCCCTGTCCACAGCTGGAAGGCCCTTTTAGAGGCATATATAATTTTTCTTCTGCGACGAAGACAAGAAGATCTATAGCATGGAGTTAACTTTCATGCGTGCTTGCCTGCTTGGGGTTGCTATCATTCATTTCATCATGCAGTAGGTAACCATATCATGCATACTTTAAAAGACTGGGAAAGTTGAACAATTAAGAAAAACATTCTTGGCAACTGTCAAACAGAAATTGGCCTACATAGAAGAGGCCACTAGAGTTCTGTAATCTATCTGTACCTTGTGCTGAAAGGTCCAAGTCTTTCCCTGGTCAAACTATCCTTACGGGAAGAAATGTCTCCCCAATTATTTTTACCAAAAAGAAAAAAAAAAAAAACAAAGGAAGAAAAAGAAACGGGCCATACCCACTAATGCTTGGCTCCACAATGGTCATCACCGAATATCCCCTTTTTTTCACTCCATCAACGACAAGTTGACAACTATGGCAATTATGAGCCATGAGACCTTAGAAATTAAAGAATGAAGGAGAGGAAAAAGTTCAATGCATTGTATCATGTAACCCTCAACATTCAATTATTGTTTTTAGTCTTTTGTTATCCAATACAAATTCTATTATCTCCCGTCCTAAAAATTAGTGATTATAGTGAGGCTAATTTGTAGTAAGGCACGACTTCTTAGTCGTTTCCAGAAAACCCATTTTCGATTATCACGGTCTTCACATCAAATTATATATATATATATATATATATATATATCTATTGTTATTTATTTTCATTTATGAAAAGCGTTGGCAACCCTTGGCCACCCTCACGCCTCAGGCTTTTGCTTCCGGCACATCACGGGTAGTCGCGTACTGTGCAAGCTTTCTCGGATCCATGCCATTCTGCTGGATAATACAACTGTCGATATAGGATGGAATATCTTTTTTCTTTTTGGGTCCAGCTAGGAGCAGAAACTAAACTATCCTTTTACTTAGATGCATAGTAATTAATCATTGTTTGCTCTGGTAGCTCAATTTTTTGGCTGCTCCTACGATTTGGGTTTTGAAAGGAGGGAGCAAAAACTCTCTTGTATACTTCATAGCCAAACCGGCCACTATTTTTTAAGAAAAACACGCGACTTTTCACCGAGAAACAAAATAAAATCAAAGGAAACGCAAATGAGAAGAAAAGCATACAATAACATCACTAGTCTATATATATTGTTATCCTGCCACCGTCGTCAAAGGCTCGAACCTCTACATTTTGATCAATCTCAAGCCGTATGTTGGTGGCACACAATTCGCAGGCAAGATGGCTACGAAAACATTTTGTTCATCCCTTCCTGCCACGGACTTTTCCCTCGTAGTGATGAAAAGGGCAGGAAAACGGATCAGAGAGCTTGTTCTAATAAAGTCCAATGTCAACTAATTGGGGGAAAAACAACGTAACTATCGTCTTGTTTTCTTCTCATTTATTGGTTAGATGGGCAGCACATTAATTAGGAATAGATTTGTGAATTATAATGCACCACTGTACAATGCGGCATCGACCATAACGGCAAGATATCATACAAAAATTGGGCAGGCACATTCGTTTGTACCCATAGAATTGTACCAATTTAGCAACATTTTGGCTCTCCATTAACTTAAATTGCCGTTCGAAACACATAGGAACCAGGCATCTACTCGATGTAACACATGGACTGCATATGAAACAATATCCTAAGAGTTTTGATGTCAAAACCAATCATATGAACTGGCCCTGACGAATCATACGTTTCTGAACCTCGCCATGCTTTACAAGTAAACTCAAACCCACATAACTACGCTCACGCTGCCGAAAGGCCACAGATTTGTGTGTCTCATAAACGCTGCGTCACATTTCACCACTGTTACTATCATATACGGTTACTGTTACCAATAGGTGAATCAGATTCACACATGACATGTCACATATACGCACGGCATCAAGCTCGGTGGCCCACCCAATCCCCCTCCCTGCCTTAGGGGCCTTGTAAGAAGCCCTTCTCGGGAACAGTGCAAACAAAGCCGAAACAAAACGGGCAGATTACGATTTTGAAAAAAAAAAAAAAAAAAGAAGAAGAAGAAGAAAAGGTGAAGTATATTAATAACTTTTCAATACAAATAATTTTACGATACAAATAATGTTCGATAATTTGAGCGAGATTACATTTGAAATTATACTATCTCGAATGACTAGGGAGGAATTTGAATGATTTACTAATAAAAAACTACCAGTTTTCCTCTTTTTCTTCTTTTTTTTGTACTATCTGAACCCAACACTTTTCATGGTTTTCGATACGAAGTGAATAGATTGCATTATGAAATCCTCGTCTCATCGGCTGCCCCATGCGATTGCATTTTCACATTAAAGCCACCAAATTGCCCTGGCCCCAAAGCAAGCTCCCTCCCTCTATCTCTCTCTGTTTTCCCTTTTTTTTTTTTTAACCCCTCTCTCTCTCTCTCGGTCTCTTGCCACGTCAACATGTCATGCAGCGAAGTATCAAAGCGGCCAACAGCTCTCTCTCTCTCTCTCTCTCGCCCTCGCTCTCTCACAAAGATAGACATTAAAAGGGGCTCCTAACCCTTTCACTTGTGTCTCGTCGCTGGCTCACTCTCTCTTACTTCCCCCCAAACACCGAAACTCAAGCTCTCCATCTTTCTCCTTGTCATTACATCTCCATCTCTCTCTTCACTCTCTCCGCCTATCAAAGTGGCACTTCAAGGATTTCTCCACCAGATCTCTCGGAGATGCGTGCTTGTTGAAGGGGCTCTTTCTTTTGGCTTTTCTTTTTTGGTTTTAATCTTTGTGGCTGTCCACGTCTTTTCTCTAATACACACCAACCAAAATTCTGTCTTTAATCGATTTTGGCTCAAAGATCTCGTTGGGGGTTCTGGGTTTTGGTTATTTTTCGTTTTCTGTATTAGACAGGGAGAGAGAGATAGGTGGAGAGATATGGCGGATGGGGTAGAAGGAGAGATGTTGTTTGACGATGAAGAGTTGAAAGAGATTAGTGGGTTCAAGAGAGGTGGAGATTATGTAGAAGTAATGTGTGGTTGTACCAGTCATAGATATGGTGATGCCGTTGGTACGCTTAGGGTTTTTGTCAATGGTGACCTTGAGATCACTTGTGAATGCACCCCTGGTTGCGATGAAGGTCTTTCTTTTTTTCTCCCCTCTCCCTCTTTGTCTCTTTTTTATCTCCCTCTTTTTTTTTTTTTTTTGGATGCGGAGCTTGTAAAAATGGATTTTGATTTTTATGCATGTTTACTGCGTCTTTTGCGCATTGACGTGGATGGGTGTCGCTTTCTGCTGTTTAATCAAGTGGTGGCTGGAAAGCATAGCCAGTTGTTTTGTTGAATTCTTTTGTTATATATTAAGTGTATGTTGTTTTGTCTCAATGACCGAGTTTTGTTGCTGTTGTACAACAAGATGGTGCAGTTTTTATCTGGTAGACCTTTCTAACATGGTGTCTTCAGCTTCGGATTGAACCAGGGCTCGTTTTGTTATTAAAAAGCTGTCTTTTTGGGTGGCTTTCGTAGAACTGAAAACTTTATTTTCTGTCTTCGATTGTGATTATAGTAGGTTAGTTTTAGTTTTTGCCATCAGAGTGCTGTAATTCTTGTCAGACAGAGTAAGGCCTTGAGAGTTTGCATGTACTGTATAGCATGCTCTCCCAGACTTTGTATCATCTTATAGCTTTTGGCTTTACAAGTTTAAGGTCGACGTTATGAGGAAGACTTTTCTTTTAGGCCAAAGTTGTCCACTGGCTAAACTCAAGGTTTGAAGTTGAAGTCTAATGAGCGACCATGGGTGCAACCTGTTGACTTGGGTTGTGTTTTTTCCTGTTCGATTTATATGCCTGTGTTTCTAGCTAGGTGGCTAAGTTCTGTTCTCAAGGTACTGACATAAAAGTTAAAACCTTCTACGGTCCAAGATCTATATTATCCTTCACATTGTTGCAGTTTCATTTTCCACAGTCAGTGCTAAATGGAAGGCCGTCACTGGTGTGTAGAACTGCTAAGAATTGAATCATTAATTTCTAGAGCAGAAATTTTAATTTCAAGGTAATAGGCATTGATATGCAGTTGTTTTGGTTGCAAGATTTTTTGGGGGGCAATTTCGCAGCACGCAATGTCCTTTTAGTATCTGAAGGAAAGCTTGGTCCATGAAAACAGGAGTGGATTCTGTTTGGAAGAAGAATGCTTGTAGCCGTGAAGAAATGACAAAGTTTAGTCATTCTTCATGTTCCAACGGGAGTCTATCATCTAGCGGACCCACCTAGGAACCATGTGGCCCATGTTTTTTATAATTGTTCTTCTGCATCTAGCTTGCCTAGTCTGTTGAACCTACAAAAGAATGTGGTACACTTGAATTGAGTTAGTGCCCGTTTGCCTGTTACTTCTGGCGTTACAACTATTCACAGAAAGGTTTAGTTGGCGCCTATTTGTGTTGTGATGTGTTGCGTCCTGAGTATTATTGGCAGCCTTTGATATCTTCTATCTGTTCTCTGATCGTTTCCATTTGTCTTATCACATGTTCTTGTTGAGTCTATTAAGTGGCCCTTTCTTCTGTTAACATTAAAGTCTCTTTTTCTATTGTTGATTGTCTGAATTATGATTCTTATGACCAGACAAGATGACACCAGCTGCATTTGAGAAGCATTCTGGGAGAGAGACGGCTAGAAAATGGAAGAACAATATTTGGGTTATAGTTAATGGGGAGAAGGTTCCATTGTCAAAAACAGCACTGCTCAAGTACCACTACCAAGCATCTACAAGTGCCAATGGACCTCAGAGGTCCCATAATGGGCGAGTTTGTCACCGGGATGAGTTTGTTCGCTGTAGTAAATGTAACAAGGAACGTAGGTTCCGATTGCGGACAAAAGAGGAGTGTCGATTTCACCATGATGCTTTGGCTGATCCGAACTGGAAATGTGCTGATATGCCTGTCGACAGGTATGTTTCTTTCTTACATTGAACAAATACTTGATAAATGACTGGGGATGATTTGTTTGAAGTCTTGCTATTGATGGAATTTTCAGTCTTCATCTTCTTCTTCTTGCATTACAAAATTGATATATTGTTCGTGCATATGGATTGGAAAGATTGGTATTTGTGATTGCCGACTCATGGAAAAATATAAATTATGGAGGGTTATCAAAAAGACACCATTGCTGTGTGGCCTTGTCTGCTAGCATTAGTAGAGTAATATGTGCATGAAATTGCATCACTAAGGGGTTATTTCATAGCCTTTTTGTTTACCAATTAGCATTTGAATGATTTGCTTTAATCATGAACTTTTTGGTTGTTGTCAATTTTGATGGGATGTATAGGTAAAATTCTTCAACAAAATATCTGTTTTACTCTAAAATTGTAAGCTTTCTTACGAGATGTTGCTTGTGTGCATTTCATAAATGATTACATTGGCTTGGAATTATGCACTAATACTGAGATGCTCTCTGCATTCTCGTGCATTCTCGTTGCGGATGATCAGAAAAGTTGCTCTATTGTAATTGCATACACATGTTTTTTTAAAGTGTCAACTATGAATAATGCAAGGACCTTTTTATTGCACTCCAGAATAACATGTGATCAAGATGAAGAACGAACCAGCCGAAGGGTGTACAGGGGCTGCACCCGTTCACCAACATGCAAGGGTTGTACTTCCTGTGTGTGCTTTGGGTGCGAACTCTGTCGTTTCTCAGATTGCAGCTGCCAGACATGCACCGATTTCACCAGGAATGCAAAAGCTTGAGTCAAAAGAAATGTTATTTTCCCTTCTCTTTGTGGCTCTTTTATGGCCATCATAATCTCTCCGTCAAATCGCTCGGTCCTTCTAGGGAGAAAAACAAGAAAAAAAGTTTTGGTTTGTTTACGTCTGTTGAACTTTTTAATTCCAGTCTTTGCAACAAGCATTCATTGATATCATCTAGAGGCGTAAAACCTCTATATTTATCCAAATTTCTCTCAATTTATTTCTATTTTTCAAACGTGTACATGTCAAATGAGAAAGCTCTCCTCAGTTGACAACTTGTTCTAAAATTAATTCTTTATTAAAGGTAGCGTTTTGGTGCATAAAGCGCGGCTAACATTGTAGCGGACATATCTGGAGACTCGGGTAGGCATTACAATTCACGAAAGGCCAAAAGCATGGTGGATTGGAGACCTAACGAAAATTTCTTTGCAGTTGTGTCTATTTGGATGCACGTTTGTCCGGTCCAGACTTCAGTTGTTTTTGGGGTTGACTTAAATTCTCCGTTGGCCAAGGGTCATTAAACTGCTCATCAGACTGTTGTATATGCTGCATCAGAAAGTTCTTTGAAAACAGTATGCTGGTTACCCCCCCCCCCCCCCCCCCCCCCCACTCGCCCCTAAAAAAAAAAAACAACGCGACCACCATTTCTCGCTATTCTTTTAAGCATGGACAAAAAGAGAAAGCAAGGGTGGTCACAATTCGATTAAACGAATCATGACAATAAAAATCGAAAAGAACTCGGGTTTTTGGTTTGACCATTTTAAGAACTAAAACCAAATCGAAGCTTTTGTTTCACCAAATACCGGTTAATAGACCACAGCACAGGTTGCTGCTCGTAGTCAATGAACCAAAATTTGTACTGCTATATATTCCTCTTCCTGTTCTTCTGTCAGCCTTCTTCTGAGTAAGGCCCAATGGACCAATGCAGCCTTTTTCGTTGATGTACAACCGGCAATGCCCCTGGATTTTCCACTTCCACTTCCACTACCACCCCTGAACGTAACGTCGCAGGCAGTCTTCCCTTCTGCCCCAAATTACACAATTTTTGTTTCCCCCCCACAGATACATGTTTCGATTTTCCAGTTTCCGCCACAAGCTTTCAAAAGTGGGGCGAGGTCATCATATTATATGGAGGTCGCAGCCTAACATAAGATAACAGGGGCCATGTAGCATGTTGCTTCACCAGGCAAGTGCTTATTTTTAAGTGGAAGTCATTGGGAAGTTGGAACCAAACCCCACGTTATCTTATTTTTTATTTCAAATAAAGCATAAATGCTCAGTTTGACTAAGCACTAAGCGTCATTGCTGAGAAAAAAAAAAATCGGTATGCAGTAATTTGAAAAGCTTTTAATTATCAGAATCTCAATCTGATTCCTCTTCTAAATGCGATTGCTTCCTCCTTCAGTACACGACCAGACCCACCTTCCAATGGCTTAGACGTATCAAAGGCAGTATTGGACCCGTCGGCAATTCAACACAAAATCCATTACCATCTCTTCCAATGTCCTCGCAAGATCCTCCATATCAACCTTACCAAAACCAAAACCAGCCCTTCTAAGTCGGAGTTGTCCTCAAAGTATTCCTCAACGTAGTCATAATCGAAAAACCTAACTGTAAAACCGAAAGTTAAAGGAACGATCTTGGAATCAAAAGGGTCAAGCGGGCATTTCAAAATTTTGGTACTTGAACTTGGATTTGGGGTCTTCTTCAATGTTGAGATCTGTGTATACACACGAAAGAAAGATTCAATTCTTTGGGAATGGAATTCAGGCTCAAGAAAGAAACTTGGAATATCATAGCTACCGGAAAACGTGATAAAATTCAGAAAAAAAAAAAGAAGGCTGCTTATATGAGATGTGAACATGTCTGGTTTTTCCCACTTTGGGGAACGGTTTGCTTCTTAAAAAAACCCACAGGGAATTAGGGTTTTGCGACTCCAAAACATAAAAAGATTAAAAATGTCGAGTTAAAAAAAATCTTAAAAACAAGTTGCACAACGTTATTTAAAATGAGATGGGTTGCTTCTGAGAATGCTTCTGGACCCAATTTCATGAAGCTTTTGTTTATTAAGCGCCACTGCAGCTCATTAGCTGGCTTCAATCTCAAATCCACCCACAACACTCGAGCCAAAGAATCCAAAATACTGCAATATTGCAAGTCTGGGAAGCTTTTTAACGCCGTTCACTTGTTCAACACCGTAGAGTGGACAAAGCTTTCAAACAAGCCTCTCTTTTTCGCTTCTCTGTTGCAAACTTGCATCCAAGTCGTCTCTTTAAATCACGGGCTCCAATTCCATGCCCATGTCATCAAATCGGGTCTCGAGACCGACAGATTTGTGGGCAATAGCTTACTTGGACTTTATTTTAATTTGGGTCCCAATTTGTTTGAAGCAAGGAGAGTCTTCGATGCGCTTTATTATAAGGATGTTATTTCATGGACTTCGATGATAACGGGTTATAATAGAGTGGAAAAGCCGAACGAGTCGCTTGAATTGTTTTGGGAAATGTTGGATCTTGGTATTGAACCAAATGGGTTCACTTTATCTGCTGTGATAAAGGCGTCTTCTGATCTTGGGGACCAGAGGCTGGGAAAATCCTTTCACGGGGTGGTTTTGGTTCGTGGGTTTGATTCGAACCATGTGATTTTAAGTGTTTTGATCGATTTGTATGGGAGGAATCGCGGCCCAGATGAGGCGCGCCAGTTGTTTGATGAATTGCTCGAACCAGACGCCATTTGTTGGACATCAGTCATTTCGGCTTTTACGAGGAATGATATGTTTGATAAAGCTTTGGGATTCTTTTATTTGATGCAAAAGAAACATGGATTGTTACCGGATCAGTACACTTTTGGGACTGTGTTGACTGCTTGTGGCAATTTAAAGAGGTTGAAGCAGGGTAGAGAAGTGCATGCCAAGGTCATTACATCTGGGTTTACTCCAAATGTGGCTGTTGAGAGTAGTCTTGTTGATATGTATGGGAAATGTGGGTTAGTAGAGGAAGCCCAACATGTTTTTGATAGGATGAGCCGAAAGAATTCTGTTTCCAGGTGTGCTTTGCTTGGAGGCTATTGTCAAAACGGGGACTTCCAATCTGTTGTCAGAATTTTCAGGGAAATGGATGATGCTGATCTGTATAGTTTTGGAACAGTTCTTCGTGCTTGTGCAGGCTTGGCAGCCATAAGACAAGGGAAAGAGGTTCACTGCCAGTATGTAAGAAGAGGTGGTTGGAGAGATGTTGTCACAGAATCAGCTTTAGTTGATCTTTATGCAAAATGTGGTCGCATTGATTTTGCAAGTAGAATTTTCAGGCAGATGCCAGATAGAAATTTAATAACGTGGAATTCAATGATCAGAGGTTATGCTCAGAATGGAAGAGGGGAAGAAGCTCTCAGTACATTTGATGATGATTAAGCAAAGAACTGAGCCAGATTCTATTAGTTTTGTGGGGGTTCTTTTTGCTTGTAGTCATGCTGGTTTGCTTGACCGAGGACGGAATTATTTTCTGTCAATGACACAAATATATGGGATCAAACCTATGATTGAGCATTATAATTGCATGGTTGATCTTCTAGGCCGCGCTGGTTTATTAGAAGAAGCCGAAAATTTGATAGAGAAATCCGATTGTAAAGATGACTGGTCTCTTTGGGCAGTTCTTCTTGGTGCATGTGCAACCTATGCAAATTCTGCAGCTGCAGAGCGCATTGCAAAGAAAACAATGGAATTGAAACCTGATTACCATTTAAGTTATGTTTATTTAGTTAACATTTACAGATCAGTTGGTCGATGGGACGATGCAGCAAAAACTGTGGGATTAATGAAAAATAGAGGGATTAAGAAGATGCCTGGCAAAAGTTGGACTGAGAATAACAGCCAAATGTTGGCAGGCTTTGGGTGATCTCAAGGATGTCTGTGGACAAGTTGGGACTTGAGTTATGACAAAAAGAGAGGAACACAAAAAAATCATTACACTGTTCACATAGAAAAAGAATACAGCAACAATTGGTGTACTTTGGATTTTTCCTCCAACTGCTGTTAATGGGCACCAAACTTTCTTTGTCAGATGCATGAATTGCCAGAATTCTCAGGCACTATGAGAAGATGCTCATCTCTTGGATTTCCTCCAAGGGCAATTGGGCTATATTCCTCGAAGTGCTATTAGGCTATTTTCAGGATGGGACCTGCTGAAAACTCTCATTGTTGTGAACAGGGCAGACTATATAGAATTGACTATCTGCCAACGAGGATATGTGAACTTAAATGAAAAAATTTCCTTATTATTTTCATTTTCTTTTTCGATGCATAAGTGATTCCTTTATTCGTTTGTGCCTTTATTTGCACTTCATCAATTTGAGGAACTACAACAATGAACGGATGATGCCTGAGGCATCTCTAAATTCATCGTCTCAATAAAGAAAATTTCTTGCCTTTAATTTCACATTCATTTGTCTAATTCATGTTCTTTTTATTTCCTTTGTATTTCTTATCTTGAAAAAAGGAAACTGAACAAAACAGCTGACAATTTTTATTGTATATAATGGAAGCAACAAGGAAGCACGCAGAATTTAAGCATTTTGCATAATGTTACATCAAGAATCTAACACTATCCTATCTACTTCTTTGTACTATAGACTATACACACGTCCAAAAATTCTTCTGCAATGAATGGAAATGTTGACTCAGTACAGTGTAAATAACAGGGGAGCTTCTAACCTCAAGCACACAAAGATGTTGCAGATTCTAAAGGGCTAGAGAAATCTCTTCAGACTCAGCTTCAGTTTCATAATCAGAATACCGTGCTGAATCTGAGTCAGAATATTGTTCCATATTAAAACCCAATCTCATCTCTCGGTTAACCAATTCTGCGAGATCATGCCTGTTGGCAGTTTTATAGCCATCTATAAGAGCCTTTAGCAAAGAATCACTGGGCTTGATTTCTCCATATTTTAATTGGCTATAGATTCTTTTCATACCTTCGACCATGCCAGCTTTTGCATAACAATGAACCAAGCTAAAATGAGTAGCAAAATCTGGCTCAAAGCCCCTATCTTGCATTTTCATGAATGTGTTTAGAGCCTTGTCAATTTCTCCTGCCATGCCATACGCATAGATTGTGACATTGTAAGTGAAGGGACCAACATCTGCATCTGATTTTGCAAAGGTCTCGCAGAATTCTAGTGCTAAAGAATGCAAACCCAGCACAGAAAAAACAGAAGCGATGACAGATTCTGTAGCATAAGGCTCACCTGTCTGACAAGATGACTGCAGCTGATCTACAGCCTCAGTTGCAAAGCCTCCTTTCCTCAGCACAGTGAATAATATTTTCAAGGTCCCACGATCAGGCAACATGTCCTGGCTAAACATCTCACGCAACAATTCACCACATTCTCGTAACTGACCATTGTTTACATAACATGCCATTACCTTATTGTAAGACACATGGTTCCTCAGTAAACCAGACCGTTTCATCTCCTCTGCAACATCAACGGCTTCATCAAGCATGCCCATACTCTTGTATAGATACATCATGGTTGCGAAAGAAACCCCATCAGCCTCTCCCTTTTCTTTCAGATTATTAAATATTAATTCAGCCTCAGAGACCATTCCAAGGTCTGCATAAAGATTTATCATACTGTTTGAAGCAATAATATCTGGACCACCCTCCAAATCCATCATTTGCTGATACAATTGTTTTGCCCCATCGAAGTAACCCAGCTTACTATAAACCTTAATCAGGGAAGTGAGAATTATCTGATTTGGTGAAATTCCACATTCTTTCATCATGCGGAAATACCGAAGAGCTTCTTCAACCTCTTCATTCTCTGCAAATCCATTAATTAAAGCTCCATAAACAACTTCATTAGGTTTTACACCTGCCTCCACCATTTCTTGGTACACATTGACTGCATTGGAAAGCTGGCCAAGACGAGCATAGCATGCAATAAGGGAAGAGAAAGTTAGACAATGGTCGAAATCCTGCTCTTTTCATTTCAGCTAAGAGATTTCTTGCTTGATCAACTAGATCACCACTGGAGAACATTTGTATCAGCGAATTGTATGTGCACTGATCAGGCCAAGTTCCCTGATTTCTCATGTTCTTAAAGAGAGAGTTGGCTTTATCATATACCCTTCCCTTACCATAAGCTTTGATCATGACATTATACTCCAAAATGTCATTCTTCTGTCCCACACAGCCCCTATTCCAGTGGAGGACAGTCTCAGTTTCAGCCCAAAGCCCCTTTTCAGCATAAACATCCATAATTGCTGCACGTATCCTTGATGAAATTTCATCTTTTAACTGGCACTTGTCTAATACATTCCTTGCCCTATCATGAAGTCCTTCATTAACATACATCTTGACGATAATAGGAAGAGAATGCTCGTCGAGACATTGAGAAGACTTCTCCATTTCTTCAATTACAGCCTCCACTTCTCTGACCATATTCCTCTGACACAATATATGAATAACAGCTCTATGGGTGATAATGTCAGGGAAAAGACCCACCTCCCTGATTTTCCGGTAATATTTCATGACTGCATCAATGTTGCCCACCCTTGCATACACAGATAACATGATATTATAAGTTTTTGTATCAGGAGATATTCTCAATTCTTCCATCTTATTAAGTAAAGACTCTGCTTCTGAAAGGTGGCCATGGCTTCCACAAGTAAAGATCATGGTGTTAAAAGTAATCACATCCATGGCCACCCCAGACTTCAACATCTCATCAAATACATCAGCTGCATCCTTCAGACGCCCCGCTTTACCATACAAATCAATCAGTGTATTATATGTAGATGTCAGACATGGCTTCCTAGCTAGAATTTCCTCGTCTGATGTGCCTGCAATACTCGGAGCAGGGATTCTCCTACCTGTCTTGAAAAGCTCTGTCAACAAAAAATGCTTAATACTAATTGGTGCAGATCCAGACCCATTTTCAAAATCTATAATGGAATCTAATTCAAGGGCATCCAATTCTACGCGTCCAACACACCAATTCTTATAAAACATATCTGCCTTATCAAACTGCCGCGCATTTTTCAAAACCCTGACAACAGTACTCATGGTGACCTCATCAGGGAAAATCCCCCTAAGTCGCATATGCTTAATCCACAAAAGCGCTTCTGCAACAAGACCTGCTTTGCCATACACGTCAACAAGCATCCCATAAGTGTTACTTGTTGGCAAAACGCCATTTTCTGCCATTTCAATCCAACAACGCCTTAATTCATCCCATCTTTGAGCCTTACCCAATGCTCGAAGCACAATGGTGTAGTGAATTACATTTGGCACATAATCTTTCCGTGATTTGAAAAACTCAAAGACCCCAACAACTCTCTTCCAGTTTGTCTGTTCCTTGAGAATCACAGTCTGCTCTCTTTCCCTCAAATCATCCCACAAAGAATCAAGGGTTTTCTCAACGTCGTTCCCAGACTCCAAGGACCGAAGAACCGAAGGCAAAACACCTCCATATCTCCTTTTTCTAGAACTAACTAAATAATTCTTTGACGGTAATGGCAAAGAGTCTAGGTAGCAACGGCGCTTAAACCCCAGAAAAACCCCGGTTCCTCGAGCGTTCTGCTTCTGGGGATGGTACAGAAACCTTCTTTGGACAAGTGGGCGAGCTGGTAAGAAAGTACTGGGAAAAGGGTATAGTCGCCCCTTGGAAAAGTTGCAGAGGTGAAACTGATTAAACCCAATAGAAACCCTAGTCTGCAAAGGAGAATGAAAAGAACCAAGCTCACCCGGAGAAGACATGCGACAGTGGAGAGTTTCATGCCTTAGTTCTACCCCATAGCTGTGACTTTGGCTGCAACATTGAAGCATCTTTTGGATTCTCCCGGCAAAATTTGAGGCTTTGGGAAGGTTTGGTTTATGGTGAGCGGTGACTTATAAGTACAGTTGCGAGCACACACACCCCTCCACCCCTGTGCGGCGCCCCAGCACCCAAGTTAAGTTTGTTTCCCTGAGGTGAGACGCAACAAGATTAAAGTTGCACGAATTATTGGATTAATCCCGTTGTGCAACATGTAGGCAATTAATTAATCATCGTTACTAGTTTTTTTTTTTTTTTTATAAATTAAATCCAACGAATAATTCTCCAATACATTTTGCGTCTTTTTCGGCCCTTTTCCCTTCTGCCAGGGCTGTCGGGCTGATCGACTGGTTTGCAGGCTGAATTGATGTGCGGCCCACTATGAATAGAACTGTTCTATGTGCGGATTCTCTTTGCAGGCCGCTTGTTTCGGAGGAAAATATTGATGAAGGCAGGCAATGGGAAAAAAAAAATGCAAAAAATTATCTCCTTATCTGAAATTTACTCTTAGATGGTGTGTAAAAATGGCCGAGTTTCAACCTCCTCCTTTATTTCCTTTGGTTTTATTTCTTCCCAGAAGAAAATGTTACCAATTACAATTCAGTGCATTACGGGCCTCGGAACTAGGGTAATGAACACATATAAATTTAAATGGTGCGAAGTTTAGCAAAGGGTTTTTTTTATTATTATTTTGTGGTAAATAATTATCAACCACCTTGAAGGCAGTCATTTTAAATGCAGTGGTTCGGACCAAGGGTTGCATAATGTTCCACCACTTGGAAACCACCAAAATGGCAATGCAGATGAAAAAAAAACATAAAATTGAAATGGATTTAAGACAACGGATTACAGAGCTCGGGCACGAATTGTACAAAACCATTAATAACAAAATTGCACCATCAAGAAATTTGTTACAAATGATTAGGTGAAACAATAGATTAGCTGTTTTCTACATTAACAATACATCTTCAAGTAAATTAATGAAAAATAGAATCACAAACAATTGACAGAAGAATTGGATTTTTAACAGCACTTTCTGCATTGCTCGGCAGCCGTTTACCTTGAAGACTTCTCAAAGGTAGTTGCTTTGGAAAATGAACAGTTGGGTGGGTCAGTGGGAGCAGCTGTTTACAACACACGAAAACTCAAAATTTTAGCAGACAAGATTTTTGCACCTTGGCATTCGCGAGTCAAGATCAACATGTTCTAGTTTTACAAATTTTCAGTCAGTCCCCAATTGATTCATGGCTTGTATGTTCTCTCCGTATCATGTCTGTCAGATCCTGGACAACTCCAGACATTGGTGGCCGGAATTCTGGCTGAGACTGCAGGATATACTAAAGGTTATGCGAGCCATTGGAAATCAGTCAGGAAATGAAATTGACTACCAGAATCATCTCATAGCTTATTCCTTTTCAACTTCAACTATCAAGTCAATTGAAGAACAGATACCAGCAAATAGCAATACAGATAACAGACTTGTCGATTAATAAATTTACTGCTAGCGGCAAAAAACATATGTACTTCCCTACATTGAGTATTCTCAAATAAGTTAGAATCTGCTATTGTAGATCTTTTTTGCAAAAGAAACGTGACAGAACTTTTTAAACCAAAAGGTGAAAAGAGTGGTCTATCCTCTTATTTTTGCCAGTCTGATCAACCTATATCTGCACAAGCCCATTTCATCTTCATGACATGCATTGAAAATTGTATATTGATGATCAATTCCATTCTCCCAACCAGTAACTATATTGTATGGAAATTGTGCCATCTCAGTAGGCAGAAAGTTGTTGGAAAGTAATCCCATTCATGTGCTATCCTCTTCCATCAAAACTTTAGCATTTAGTAAAGTTATGACCATGTAAAGACATAAAAGAAGTTCTAGTGGGCACCATAAGTGGAATTCTTACCTGAACACACCGAAAAATAATGTCTGCAAAGTTTGATAATGATTTAGCAGGGTATTCTCCATTAAGAGAAGGATCAACCATCCTGGATAATGCATCAATGTCATGAAGTTGTGGGATTGCCCATCTCACCAGAAACTGCTCCCCTCGATTCCGTGTCCTATCAAAATTGATAACAAATTAATTGCCATAAAAAGGGGAGATAAATATGCTGTGACAAGCTCGTATGTTTCACTTTCTTACTTATCATAAGACTTCCGGCCTGTTAATAGCTCTAGCATAACAACCCCAAAGCTGTAAACATCACTCTGGGCAGTATAGATTCCTGATTCAAACTCTGGAGCCCCATAACCATATGCTGTTAGTAGGTGTCCTGACAACTGGAAGGAGAAAATATTTAGATGCCATGATGTTGCAACACTAAGCATCTAATTAAAACATGAGTAAGGAAATTTCATTTTGGATATTCATCTATTCTTCACTCAACCATGGGATGGTCAAACCATGGAAGTCGACTTATTGGCTGAACCAACTCTTACATCACCAGTTAGAATTTAACAGGGCAAAGAATAGCAGGCCTGATAGGGTGTCATACACAACACTTAAAGCCAAGACTTTCTACTGATTTTTGTTGGCAAAACATTTTGTGTATTACATTATATAAATTCCAACTTGCCCAGTGGTTCCTCTTGCTATTCCTCCTTTTTAGCTATCTTCATCTGTTAAAGTCACTTTATTCCTAATGGCTAACTCTGATTGTTACAGTACTAATACAGGTTCTTTCCAACCATTTGTAAGCAGTCTTAGTGTTTGAGGACTAGAGGATGCTAATAATATTCCAACCATTTGGGATATTGGGGAGTGTTTAATCAATATTCAGGAAATGCGTTGTATATTTAGGTCCTCTTAGAATTATCATCATCCCTTCAAGATCCTTAAGCTCCATCCATCATTTGATCCAGAGTTTCCTTTCTAATGTACCACTGTAGAAACATCCTGCCTATCCTATCTTTTCATCGCAAAACTTGACAGAGTGATATAAAGCAGCTCAGCCAACACAAATCTGAAAGCAATCTCCCAGCAAAGTTCCAGTTTATTTTCTTGGCCACAACCCAAGAAAATGCCAACAAATTTGAAGAGAATGACAGCTTACCTGACTTACAGAGCCCAATGATATTAATGGGGCCAAACCACAATCTGAGATACGTGCCTCAAAATCATCATCAAAGAGAACATTTACAGACTTGAAATTTCTGTGCACAATAGGTGGCTGGCAGACCTCATGCAAGTACCTGGTCCAATAAAACAACAAAAGCATCATTTGAAGTTCCAACAAGAAAAGCACATCTCCCTTCCAACCTCCCTACCCGACCAAAATTCTTTTTTCACCAATACAAAGTTCAACCTTTCTTTCTATCTAAGAAAGTAGCCACAAAACTGCATCAGTTCAAGCAAATTTGTAGAACCACACTTTACCTAAAAGCATCTCTCAATATATACCCAGAGAAGGATAAGTCACATTCCTCACCCATTTTCTGTGTCTCTCAACCAGGCCCCTCCCCAAAATACACATTCCTCACCCCTTTGGCATGATGAGACCTAGAATGGGTTCATGCAGCCAAGAACAGATACTTTGGAAATGTCGCTTATAATTTCAGTCCTCCATTACACATAGCTTTAAGTTTTTATCTTTTACGGACAGAAAAATGATGATAGACATCCAAAAATGAATTACGGGTTTATTATGCTATAATATCTGCAAGCAAAGGCATGAACTAGAGAAAGATAATATAGAATCCTTAGTCAGAATTGATCTAATATCAACAGGTTGAAGATGTCAACAAGCAGCTCACACAAAATACAAGCAAGTGGCAGAACTAAGAAGAGTGTCTGTGGTCATGGCCCCCAAAACTTTGGGAATTTTGGCGTTTTAGTTCCAAGATGAGGTGAAATGTTTAGAGAATGTAGCATCCCCACCCCCTCTAACCAAAAACACCTCCTGTACATTAATTGGCTCTTTAGGTTAGTTTTATATATGTCCTAGTTATCATTCTTCCTCGACTTTAAAATTTCTAGTTCAGCACCTACAGGAAGCCAACTGATTCAGACAGATTATCTTAGTGGTTACTTTACTTACTCTAAAGCCCTGGCAGCTCCAAGCGTTATACGAACACGGGCATTCCAAGAAAGTTTCTTTTTTGATTCATCATCTGAGTGTAATGCATCCTGCAGTGTCCCATTGCTGCAGTACTCATAGATTAGAAGCCTTTGACCATGCTCTGCACAGTAACCCATGAGCTCAACAACATTAGCATGTCGGACATCATCAATATTGTTGACTAATTCAATAAATTCATCATCCGTCTGCTGGCTTGACACCCTATGGTCCAGTTTCTTGACCGCAAGAAGCTACAAAAGAATTAAGAAAAACAAATGTCAAAAGCTAAAGTTATTTACATATATGAATAGAGAATGATTAGTGATATTGACTGCAGTCACTGCACCACACAAAGAGAAACATACATGATGAGGGGGAGGGAGAGATAGAGAGAGAGAGAGAGAGAGAGAGAGCAAGGAATACCCCATGAATTTAAATCTCCAGCTTTTGAGATATGAGAATTTGCGTAATTTTTTTGAAAAAGACTCGTAACAGCAATAGCATCACTAATTTAAATTTCCAAAACCAGGAACACAGAGGAACTAACAAATGTATGAAGGCCAAGTTGAAACAGGAGGACAAAGACTCTACCAAATCAATTCCATGGTAATTATTTTTTCATTCATAGTAACAATAATAGCCCATGACCATACCTTCCCATCAGGTAGCTGGGCCCTATAAACATTTCCAAGCATACCACCCCCCAATAAGATTTCCTTGATCAAAGCTGTTTGTATAAAGCTGAAGTGAAGCAATAGTGAAAGATCTAGCAAATGTCAGAGGCTTTTGGGTTTTGACAGGGGGTTTCTCTGAAATTGCTTCAGTAGGCACAATTGGCTTAATGACATCCTCTATGGGATGTGGAGGTGGGGGTGGAGGTGGGGGTGGGGGAGGGGGAGGAGGAGGAGTCATGTATGACATATCTAGCCTGCTGCTCATGTCTATTTGAGGATCGTCCTGCTCCATTCTAGACTTATATCTCTCCTGCAAAAGCTGTGGCTTTGAGTGATCCCCCTTTGGCCATACAGCAGTATCTTTCGGAACTGTCAGCAAAGGTTTCAAATTAGTCATTCATCAAAACAGTTAAAAATCTCACCACATAACAGATTTTAGATTGCAAAAAGGCCATTACCTTCTTGTGTTTGATTAGTAGACACCAAGGATCCATTGTGCCTCACCTTCTCTCTATTGCCTCTATATGCACCAACTTGATGCCGCTTGAAAAGTCTGCCCGTGTCATTCCTTCTTCTACAACATTTTGGCATAAAAAGTAACAGCGCTAATGCTAGAATAAGAAACCCAAATGCACCTGCAATTGATATCCCAACTATTTTTTTAGTTGTAAGTGTCTTTTTCCCTCCCGAATTTGATTCCTCTGATGAAGATGGCCTATCAGTTGGCTTTATAGGGGTTTTTCCAGATGATTGAGATGATGGTGGCCCTGAAAGCTGTGGTGCTGGTGGAGGTGTTAATGAGGATCGGGGTGCAGGTGGCGGTGTCGATGAGGATCGGGGTGCAGTTGGTGGTGTTGATGAGGATCGGGGTGCAGCTGTAGTAGCATTGAACGGGTTCCCATCTTTTCTGCACATTATGCATCAAAATTTATTAAGAAATGAGTAAACTGACTAACAGCAAAAACATCTGAAAACCTTTGTCCAAACAAAACTGAGCACAAGCAAATGCCATGGTCATCGACATTTTACTGCCATTGTGCCAGACATAATAGGGTAAATACACTAGGCAACCAACACGGGAAAGCATTCAAAACTAAGAACAAATAGGAATCCACCTGAAACAAACTCAACAATAAAAAAGAAAATCTTGGAGAAGATTCCAAAATAAAAGTCTCCCAAATAAGAAAAATTCTTTAAATAAAAATATCCCAAATAAGTGAATCCTAATCAAGTTGACACAGATCTTCTAGAATACTTCTTTAGACAAAGGAAGTCGCCATGAACTGACTTCCACACATCACGTGATGATTTAATTGCGAATGTTGCTATTCAACAATGTCACTATTTCTACATTTATTACATTTGTATTAACATCTCTTTGATAAAAAATAAAGATTTCAAAACAGAAGAAAGGCACGTTTCCAGTGGATTCCATGAACTTTTTAGGTCAACACAAAATGATCCCAAGTCCTCTACCTGCAAGGAACCTTGCATCCACATACACACTCACAGGCAACGGCTGAATAGAGACAAAGTGCAACCATCATCAATGTCCTTAACTGACCTACTCATTTGATCATTTGGCAGTTTTATGAGCCAACCAGGTATATCCTCCTGATTGGGAAATATAAGATAAATTGACAACATCAAAATTTCCTCATATTGAGTTGCCCCACAGCATAACCCATGCAAATGTGACTACATGACAACTTTCAATTAGCATACATGTATTCTCTAGTGCCAGTGAATTTGTTTTCACTTACCTGAAATTTGGGATAGCCAACAACTTGTCAGGTATGGGTCCAGTGAACTGGTTATTCTCTACATTCCTGTTCAACAAAGGGGGCAAAAGGATTAGATAAAAGTCAACCTACAAATTTCTGGTGAGTGGAAAACATCAACATCTGGCTGAGTTGCTACTCCACTATAAGACGTTTGAAAGAGACATGATTGAGAATAGTACAAATCTTTCAGTTGAAGATCCTGTAGAACATCAAGAGTCCCAGAAAGCTGATTGTCCTGCAAATGTCTGCCAACTAAGACATTAGCTTTAATCATAGGGATTAAATGTCGTGATGGAAATGTGCTGCTGGTGAAAACTTACAGGGTAGTCAGACTAATAATGTTTTTAAAAGAAAGAGGTAGTTGCCCACTCAAATTGTTACTCGATAAATCCCTGGAAAAATGGTCCCAGCAGCATAAACAACCAGTCAAAGGGAAACTGAAAAAGAAAAGCATGTGAACTTCAAAATAAGAACCTACAAGTTGATTAACCCAGAAAGGGATTGAAAGGCATCTGGTATTTCTCCACTTAAATAATTGTTGTTCAGAGACCTGAAAGAATTAGAAAGCTAAGATTAAGAATGAAAATACAATAATAGAAAAACAAACAGCAACAAAGTATCCAACTATTACATGGCTGTCAACAGAGTTAAAGAGGAAAGCGAATCTGGGATGCTTCCAGTGAAATTATTTGCTGAAAGGAAACTGCCAGAGGCAAAGAAAATATCATTAATTTGCACCAGATGGCACATACAAAAAGTGTATCAAATCAAATTAAGCCCATAACAAGGTGTCCTATGGATCAAATACTGATGCATAAAAGCCTTATGCAGATAGAAACATACAAATTTTGCATGGTGACAGGCAGACTGGATGGGATACTGCCCCCAATGTGGTTGTTGCTCAGATCTCTGAAAAGAAAAGGACAGCACCAAAGTCAATATCAGCATATAGATATCAAAAGGAAGTTGTTGCCTAATACTCCAAATTGTAAAATTTGTTGTTTTCAGAAAAATTATGCCAAATGCTTCCTGCCAGCTTGCAATCTAATGTGAGCTCTCGCACAGAGCAACATGCAATTACTCAATAAGAGCACAAGCTAAGAACCCACTCACCATATCATGATAACCAGACAATTTACTCAAGGACAGACAACCAACATATGGGCCCCATTTGGTAACCAATGCTACACTTCAGTGATGCTTTTGGTTAACTCCAAATCATCTTAGCAAAAATTCAGCAATGCAACACTCACATGTATAACGTCTGTGAGAGAGAGGGAGAGAGAGAGAGTACAACTTACATTGCTCTGATAGAAGTAAATGTCGCCAAGCTATCACCCAGTACTCCTCCCAAATTAGCACCATTAAGAACTCTGTAAAACCCACAAGAAATGAAAAGAGCAAAGAATAAAGTGTGTATGAGACCATGACATTATCAATGTCGAATTATGATATTCACAAAAAGAGCCAGAACAAGAATCCCATACATACATGGACAATATGTCTGAAGCATTGCATTGAATGCCTTGCCAAGTATCACCACAGGGGTCTCCCCCAGAAGCGACCCACCCAGGCAGCGTGGGATAGCCAAGAGAAACGTACAAACTATTAATTGCAGCAACTAGTTCAATCAAACAAAGGAAAACCATGAGATACAGAGTTGCATGCAATGCCAATAAAATGAGGCATCAACGAAACATGAACTGCACGAATAAAGGCTTCTTTATCAACTTCAAATTGTTTCTCAGCCAAAACAACAATCTGGGATTAAGGTTTGATTATTGTAATTAAGTAATTATTTTTTGCAGCACAGGATGATAAAATTATCATAATTTTCTTCCCCGAACCTACATTTTCCTGGAAAGCAAGACAGAGTAAGCAGGAACAAAAAGTTAAAGTCATGCTCCATTACCATCATTAGGACTAGTAACTCCAAGAGAAATCCTCGCAGCGTAGATCAGAAGTAACCCCACAAGGACCTGAAAATAGATCTCCAAATTCAAGCACTCTCTATTAGATCTCTTCACGCCCATTGATCTCAAGCCCATGTATCTGGCCCTTTGCAACATCAATCATAAACACACGCCTCTCCAACTCCAACCTGAAAATCACACAGAGAACACAATAAATGAAGAAAAGGTCAGTGATTTTCAACCAGCAACACAATTCAAAATGCTCCCAAACCAAAACCCAGGTTCCTAAACTTAAAAATAATAATAATAAGTAAAGAAGAAAGAAAACCCACAAAGGGAAACAGAAAAAGATTACCGTCCGTATACATAACCACACAATTGCTAACACCAAAAAAGGAAAAATACAAGTCGGCGAGCAAAGAACTTACAGAGAAGCAGCATGACAAGAGTGAAAACTTTTACCAACTTTTGGACGGGACTTAAGTAAAAAGAAGGGAAAAAAAAATTGTGCGATGAGAAAGGTTTCAGAAGCTCTTTTTCTTGGCAAAGGCAGAGAGAGAGAGAAGCTTAGAGGCTAAGGTTCAATAAACTTGCGCTGATTATTTTCTTAAAAAGATGAATGAGACGTGAGCCTAAATGACATCTGAATTGCAGTGAGACAGTATATAAGGAGACTTTAAAAGAAAAAAAAACGACGTAAAAAATGTAAACAACCAGAAAAAGGCCTGAAAAAAAGAAAAGAATCTAGGATGAGAAAGAAAGGTTGAGATGGATAGAGATAGAGAAAGAACACCAAGACAAAAAGACAGACAGATATAGAGTTTTTTTCTTACTTTTTCTTCGTCTTGCTTTCCTTTTGTTTGTTTTCTTTCTTTTTTTTTCTGTTCTTTTTTTTTTTTTTTTGCAATGTCTCTCTCTCTCTCTCTCTCTCTCTCTCTCTCTCTCTCTCTCTCCCTCATTGGGAGTCTCTGTCTCCCAAGAAAACAAAGACTGTTTTTTTTTTCTTCTTCTTTTTAAGTGCAAGCGAGTATGCATTTGTCCTCTCCCCTTAGTTCTTCTTGGCTTTCTTATCGTTGCCGTGCGTTGTGTGGGGGCGCGTGTCGTTTGAGTGCGAGTTCTATGGTTCAGTTTCTGCTCTTGTAATTGTACTGTAGTTTTTGTAAATATGTGTAAATCCCTAAAAAGATTGACAGCCTTAAATCTTCGGACTTCTAATATTAAAAGTTAGATGGTTGCTCTCTCTCCCATCTCCTGCCTCTGTAAAGAAGGATATACATACATATATATATATATATATATATATATACATACATATATATAAATAAAAATTTTAGAATATTAAATTTATAAATTTTTTAACATATATGTTGTTTACTATTTTGTATTTTTTAATGTATAATTTTTTAAACATTAAAATTTAAACATTACCAAATACTTTAAAAAGTGATTCCTCTTTATAATAAAAAAATTAAATCAAATGTCCAATGATTTTTCTTGTTCGTCTTATTTAAATGGTGATACTTTTAGAGAAAAAGAAATTGTATATTAATTTTCAAAAAACACTTCAAAGAATGTGCCCCCGATTTTGTATATCTTTTATAGTTTCCCCACCACCCCCCCCCCGGCGTACATCGAGCACATTTGGTCTGAACACTGATACATCGAGCACATGCATTTAACTCTTTGTCGGAGAAAATTGTTTTCACGCGGTATATAGGCGCGTGATAATTTAGCTGTTAGATGATGGTATTCAACGTTACGTACTGTGTAATAAGATGCGTGTCAATAATAGTTGCCATTTTCCTATGAATTTCACGTGCGTAGTCAAACGACTGGTGTGGGCTTTGTAAGCCCATTTGAATTTTAACTGTGAGAGAGAGAGGGAGAGAGACATTTTAATATAATTGCCGAGTATGAGCCTTTAAATATTATTAATTTTTAATCTAACTTTTTCGTTACTATGACTGTCGGAAAAAAGAGAGAGAGGAAAAAAGAAATCTTTACATAAAGTTAGCTACAAAAAAATGTTTTTGTATGCGTTATAAAAGTAATCTACGTTCCTGCCTTTTTATTATCCAAACCCAGCTGTCATTCATCAAGTATTCCATTAGGCGGCCAGCGACCGACCGTCCGAAAATTAAGATTTTAGAATGACCACGTCGCTCTCGTTCATCGCATACGTCACACAAATAAAGTTAATACCTTTTGCATTTTGCTTTTTTTTTTTTTTTTTTCTTGGGGGGGGGGGGGGTGCCGCGTATTTGGTAAGAGCATTTTGCCAAATTGGATTCGTTCTTCCGTCAAAATAGTCGATAACGTTGTGTAAGGATGAGACAAGGTCGTGCACAGGGTTTCAGAGAAGAAAATTGCCAAATTATTTCCCATTCATCATTTCATTTGAGAGATCATTTGGAAGCATTGACCCCCCCCCTTTTTAATATGTTCTGATCTTGTGGTTTGTTTGTTTGTTTTTTTTTTTTTTTTTTGTGATCAGTTTCGCACGCTAGATGATAAGGAATTAATAAGTTTGACAAAACATTATTTTATTGCGTGCATTTTTTTTCACGTTTAATTAGGAGTAATTTAGTTTTATTTGACTTAATGTTAACGAAGACATCTTATTTTAAATGACCATATTGGTCTACTTTAAGTTCTGTCCATAAAGAAGTTTCAAATAATTTGCAATTTTTCGGTGGTCTATGCATAGCACAGCGTGATTGCGTAGCTTTTTTTTTTTTTTTTTTTTTTTGCAATTAATAAGGTTGTTTGAGTCACTTTGACTAAAACATTTGGAAATACACGGCTATCGTCCTGTTGTGACCTAATTAAAAATTTAATTCCAACTTCGTGTCAAATTTTTGTGACGAATTGTGTGGGTAATGAGGGGGGCCGCCGCCATCTTCGCCGCCTTAGGCAAGGACCGTATAGACTATGGGTCACGGGATAAGATTGACGACATTTTTGCCAAAAAGCTCGTGCATTTCCCATTTGCACATAGTTATAAATTTTATCATATTACTCGTCTCAACTCTTGGTTTCAAACATCGTACTAATTGAGCAAAATGCATTCCTGGATTTGGTTCATTGGCGTGGCATGCTTCTTTGAATTCGTGGTTGTAAAATAAGGCACCCAAAAATATCCCTCGTGTAATTTCTCGAGGGCCACCTTCGCTGACCATCATCACTGTCTTCTCCTTGTTGGTGGTGGGTACAGGGGATGGCCAAGGTTGGCGGCTGACTGATAGATGCATCGTCAAAAGTGCCTCACCAGTCCCTTGCTCTCTCTGTCTTTTTCTTTTTTTTGCCTTAGTCCATTACCAATACCATCAACAGAATTTTAGTGGGTCTCGATTAAATGCAAACTTCTTTTTTTTTTTTACTAAAGAATTAAAAAATAAATATGAAAGGAAAAACAAATAAAAAGAACAGGAAAATTTTAGTCAATTACATCTTTTCTCGAAAGTGTCACGCTTGTCATTTCTGTATATAAAATATATTGGAGGAGTCTTGGAGGAGGAGAGTCCCACACTGATAAATCCGACGAGATGCCAATGTATGCCTTAACTAACAATTCCAGAAAAGATTCAGAAAGGTGCAAACATTTAGCAAATAACAGGACCACTCTCTCTCTCTCTCTCTCTCTCTCTCTCTCTCTCGCTCGCTCGCTAATCTACCAAAACCGCTAATCACGGAGCACCCTTTGCACACCCGTCAACATTTAAAGTTTCACAAGCGTGGGGACTGGGTGCTTGCCAGGTAATCAGAGATGAATTTGCAACTCTACCCATACCCAAGCACCACCTTCCGAGGACCAAAAATCATAAATTTCCATCGCCCGTTGTCCGATATCGGTGACTACAAAGTCAGCAACAATTTTGTTGACATGAAATAAAGACAGACAAAATATAGGCCGGGCGGGGTTCACTTGGGAAAATTACTTCAGGAGGCTTTTGCAGAGTATGCAAATCAATTCGATTCCTTGTCTCGAAAATGAACCCCAAGTTTTGTCGCTAGTAATTGTCACCGAAAGTGACCATGACCATCGCATGCGGTGGGGTTAACCCTCTGATGTTGTTCTCAGGGGCCAGCTTACCAGAGAGTTCTATCTATCGTCTATGTAAGCGTGACATCGGGAAACATGTGATAACTTTTAGACTCATTTTTGCTTTTACCCAAATAAAAAATGAAAAAAAAAAAAAACTTCCAAGCTTAACATGCAGGCAAGGGTGTGAATTGGGGAAATGCGGTCATATTTTATACATAAAATGCTGCTGCTGCATGGGACCCTAACTGACATTTCGATTTTAATGCGTACGATTTTGCAGTCAATGATGTCCCCGTCGAGAAAACTGAAGAAAGAGTTGGGATTGTGGTCATTACCAAAGAAAAATTTACTCCCGTTGCCGTGGGACTCAAATCACATCAAATTAGACCGTTATGCCTCACAAGCTCCAATTAATTAAGTTTATACTCAATTGCAAGCTTTTCCATTGATGTACATATGCCTGCTCCCTCTGTGCACACATTTTGGTTACATGTAATTATTTTTGTAATTAATTTTTGGATTGAATTTATAGTCGTTTTAATGTCATACGAAAAGAAAAAAGTTCCACGTGGAAACCCAGTTCATTCTTCGTGTAAACAAATTTGCTGATCTAATCCAATGGAACAAGTGGGGGATTGAGAGAGCCTCAAAACCCACCAGAAAACAATACTACCCGTACTCGATTTCCGCTAAAAATCCAGCTAATCATCTCCCCTCCCACCCAAAAAACAAAGATTTTAAAGATTACGTTTCTGACAATTCTTAACAGTACTCACCGAATTAACAAGGGAAAAAAAAAAGGGAAAAACACCATTATTTTGGGGCATTCTAGTCTTTCACATGGTTAACATAGGTGCAAGTAATATGTGCATGTTGCTTATTTGGTTAAAACTTCAAGATGACACAAGACAAAGCCATGTGAACTTGGATGGAGGACCAAGACAAAAATGTGTTCTTCCTTACGAATTACGTTTCTTTGTTTATCGAATGATGGGCCCAAGCCCCAAAAAAGAGTAATGAAGCTCAGTGGGCCACAGAGTCCAATTCCTTCTGTCCCAAGTCCAACTTCCAAAACATGCAAAAAGTCTTATAGCAGCGCACCCTCGGAACAGCAAGAATTTCCTCGGACCGTGTGGTGGCACTTTGGGCCTAGGAATCACTGCCTCTTCCTGTCCGTCGCGCCGGAATCTGGAATACGCCCTTTGGCAAGCCGAGGTGGAATCTGGAGGTGTTGCAATAATTATCGTTGGATGTCATTGCTTACACCACCTGATTGAATCTAATAATTTATTATTAGATGAAAATGGTTCTTTTGGTGGTCCCCCCGGGGCACGACAAAAAAATAATGGAAGACCCCATCCCCATTTTCCGCTGAAGTCTATATACCTCGAGACAATTAGTAAAACTCCTGAAGAAAAGTTGTATTACTAATTACCTTTCGTAAGCTTTCAATATTCTTTGTTGCGGATGACAGGAAAAAAAAGAAAAAAAGAAAAAAACAACTTTATTATGGTTCAAAAACCAAAATCAGAGTAAAAAAAAAAACTAGTGAGAAATATATATATATATATACATTTTTTGATATCAGAAAATGTAATTTATTTTGAAGGTTTGTATTTCTAAGCATCACACAAATTATTGGACTAAGACTGTGTGTGTAACCTAAGCAAGCAAATAATGCAGCTAAATCGGGCCAAAAAAGTGGACAGTATTATGCGTGTTGAAATGCCATTGGACCTCGCCAAAAAAAAAAAAATCAAGAACAAGGGACCCACAGAAATCCAACGGCCACCACACCTGCAGGATAGGAAAAGGGTAGCCAACTCCCTCCATTTTTAGCGCACTCGATCCTACTCTTCCCTCCTCCACGAAAAGCACAGAAAATCGAGAAAGAAAGGAGGAGCGAAAATGCAGTCGCGCTTGCCTCCCTTGTTGGCTCGCACCCTCTGGTCCCGATACTTCTCGGCTACAGCGGAGCCTACCAAGAGCAATGCCACCGCTGCATCCCTGGCGGCTCTCCGGACCCGATTGGCCGAGGAATCGCCGTCTCTCGGCGACTTCATGAACCTCCAGTCCGGTTACTCCGTGGAAGTCGGCAACAAGAAGAAGCCCATTCCTAAGCCTAAGTGGATGAGGGAGGCTATTCCCGGAGGGGACAAGTACGTGCACATCAAGAAGAAGCTCAGGGAATTGAAGCTGCACACCGTCTGTGAGGAAGCCAAGTGCCCTAATTTGGGCGAGTGCTGGTCTGGGGGCGAGACCGGTACCGCCACCGCCACGATTATGATTCTTGGCGATACCTGTACCCGTGGTTGCAGGTGCGTTTCCTTTTTTTTTATCGTATAATGATTCTTAAATGAATCTTTGTTTTTGCTTTAATTCAATTAGCCTGTTTTTTGGTTAAGCGCCGATCATCCGTTTGCTGAAAATCCAGTGGGCGGAAATGGAGCCACGCGCATTCACGCGCAGAAATGGTTCCAGATCCGACTGAATCCGGCGGAAAACATATTCTGCTTGGTCAGAGCCGTCCGATCGGCTTGACAAAGCATCGTTGCCATCATTGGTGGCTCTTACTGAAAACTCGCGCGGCCAATCGTTGACCATATATGCTCATCTTCTACCTCTCTTTGTTGCGTTTAACTTAGCGTCGGTTTTAGTTAACGGGTGTCGGGTTCCTTTCGCAAGCTCATCAAGATCTTTGTTCGACAGATTCTGTAACGTCAAGACATCGCGCACTCCTCCTCCGCCGGACCCGAACGAGCCAGCCAACGTTGCTGAAGCAATTGCTTCATGGGGTTTGGATTATGTGGTGCTTACTAGCGTCGATCGTGACGATTTGGCCGATCAAGGAAGCAACCATTTCCGGGAGACCGTGCAGAGATTGAAGACACTGAAGCCAAACATGTTGATTGAAGCTTTGAGTAATACTAATAATTTCTTCAACGTTAAATAGCTATTACCAAAGTCGTTAATGCTTATAGTGCTTAATTATTTTCTCTTCTATTGCCTGTGTCTAGCTCCTGATTTCCGAGGAGACAAAACCTGCGTGGAGAAGGTTGCTACGGCTGGATTAGATGTGTTTGCCCACAACATTGAGACAGTTGAAGAGCTTCAAAGCGTGGTGCGCGATAATCGTGCTAACTTCAAGCAATCTTTGGAGGTTTTGATGGCAGCTAAGGAGTTTGCTCCTCCTGGCACCCTCACCAAGACTTCCATCATGTTGGGCTGTGGAGAAACGCCCGAGCAGGTTGTGAAATCAATGGAGAAGGTGAGGGCAGCTGGTGTTGATGTCATAACCTTTGGTCAATACATGAGACCCTCAAAGCGCCACATGCCCGTGTCTGAATACATCACCCCTGATGCCTTTGAAAAGTACAAGGTTATCGGCGATGAAATGGTATATTCAGGATCCAATCCTTTCACTAGTCAAATGTCCTGTTTATTATTTTGACCCTTTCTCTTTTGTGTTCGTGTACTGATATATTTTGGGGTGTGTTGCAGGGATTCCGTTATGTAGCATCTGGTCCCATGGTAAGGTCATCATACAAAGCTGGGGAATTTTACATCAAGAACATGATAGATCGTGATAGGGCTGCAGCCGCGCGACAGAAACTCTCTGTTGCTTGATCGAATTCGATTGGATGCTGTAATCAAAGGACTCAGCCGCGATCTCTTCCATCACCGTGGAAGCTAGAACTCAATGTGGCCGGTGAATAAGCTCGTGCATATGTCCAAATTTGCTTTCAAATATAGCTTGCTGCTTTTGTTGTGTATCTGCGTTCTTGCAACTTGCTGTCTTGAAGTCACGTGCTTTAATAATTCTCTTCCTTGCTTTGACCATGGAAGTACCAACCTACTCTATGGCTTATTGTAACTCTATGATTGGATGCAGGTGAATTTTGTAATATAATGCTGGACGTTTGTACGTGAGTATGTGGACTAAACAAGAGCCTTATCTTAACATCGATAATGCATAATTGACTGAATTATACTACATGCAAGACTGACTAATTATGGGGGGACTAGTTTTTTGGTAGTCAACATCAAATTCGGGGCGGATTAGTTTGGATATCACTTATTAACAGTGAAAGATTTGGATTGCATTAATCTACGCGGAGTTGTGAGTAAAAGAAAATGAATTAAATAAATTTTAGAGAATTTGAAAAAATTGACTTAAAGTAGAGAAGACGAGTAGAAAGTTAAGAAAGATTAAAATAGTAGTAAGGTTGAGAAAGGTTAGTAATGAATAAAGCTTTTAAATAAAGTTGTGTATTACAAATGAGGGGTTTTTATATCTGTTTTACTTCTTAATTATAATTGGTTGTTTTTAAATATTTTATTAAAATTATTATAAAATAATTAAATATTTATAAAAAATATTTAAAATTTAAGCATATTTTCAAAATTTTTCTCGTCATGTTTTTACGTGGCAAATGCGTTCCGAGGAGACGCGGCCGACCTTTTCTTTCCTTCCTCCAGATGCACGAACTCGGCTTCTTATTCACTAGGCCATTGAATTTTCGCCGCACGTGCACAACAAAAGTGGGGAGTGGAGGGCGCCGCTGAGGGAGGGCGCGGGAGGAGGCAACGAAAATAAAAGCTGAATTATTGGAAAATGTGGGGTAATTGAAATCTGATGGTTGGATAGGGCGATTAGATTTCGAGATTTTTGGGTTTCACGATGTGTGATTGAGGACCGCTGGCAACTGGGATGGGTCGGCGGTGTAGATTCCGAAATTCATACGATCTATTCCAGTTGAAGATTGCTAAGATTTTTAGTTGACTTCTACTCACAGCAAAACTCATAATAGGATGTTAACTTCGGCTATCTTAAATTCTCAACAACTAAATGTTGTAATTCTGATGATGTATTAAAAACAACAAAGAAGAAAACTAATTAATTTGCACAAATTGGAGCTTCTGGGCAATGATAAATTGGCCCCATTTTCTACTTTACTTTTCCTCTTCAAATCTTGCATTACGGCAGACGGCATGCCCTCATTTTCCGTACAACATCCCGAGGAAAACACACTGTGGGCGCCGGCTCCCTACTACTCTCTGCTCATAGACCTTCGTCTCTGCTCCCAATCACAGATCGGATCCGTCAATTTTCTCGGCCTCTTCTAAGCGAGAACTGATTAGCGGTACCGAGTGCACCATGTTAACCACAGACCCAACCACTCATAAAATGACCACCTCAGCAAACCCATCAACTTTGAGATTCTAAGATTCTAACCATCGTTCCCGTCTTTCCCACATGCTTGTCGGGTCTGGGAACTCAAAAAGAGAATAACCCTGTGCTCCTATTCCATCTTGGTCCTCTTCCTTTTCCCGTGCTTTTAGCTGAAATCTCTATGGCCATGGCGTTGAACTTCTAGGATGCATCACGAAAAATTGCCGCGAGAAACAATGAGTTACTAATTTTAGTTTGCTACGAACCACAATCGTAATGGATACAGATAATGGACACCCATCTATTTGCTTAAACAAATCAAGAAGAAAATTCGTTCTTTGGCTGGTGGCTTTTATGGCACGATTTAGTTAAAATCGATAATGTTCCTTTTTCATATTTTGTCCATCGCGGATATGTGCATACACGGACAAAGATTACCTATTCCTATCCTCAATTAATTTTGTTTATAAAAAATTATCTATTATTTGGATAAATTTTCTCTTAATCTAATTTCTTAATGAGTTTAAAATCTTACTATTATATATCTAAATACTTAAAAGTTGCTTTGATACCACAAAAAAAATCAAATCATTAACTAAATTATCATCTTAATTTTAATTAGTAAATAAAAAATGTTCACTTGTTAATTTTTTCTTTTGTCCCCAGAGAGAGAGAGAGAGAGAGAGAGAGAGAGAGAGAGAGAGAGGGTGCGGAAGGAGAAGAAGAAAAAGAACAACAGTGAATGCCGTCTTTAGAGGAATTGAGCGAGGGAGAGATAGTAACCATGGTTAAATAACTTGACTAACATAATGGTTAGTTGACATGATTTTTTTTTTTTTCTAATTGAGGTGTCGAATCGTGATTCGTTAATTACCGAATAATTTAATTGTCATCTACTGGCCTAGCCGTTAAAAAAATTCAAAAACAATGAAGCAAAATTCTGATATGATATGATTCTATCACTGACACCAAAATCACCGCTACTACTACCACTGCTGCTGCTGCTGCTACGCTTCTCCAAATGGGTTGCTGTATGAGCTCCACCACCAAAACAGGGTCTCAACAACCCAATGCGCCACCACCACCACCACCAAGCCACCACCGCTGTCCACCAAAACCCCACAAAACATCAGCCCCAAAACCAGCCTCATTGGAAGAAGAGACCGTGAAAGAAGTCCTCTCTGAAACACCGGTTTCCACACCAGCAACAGTGACACAGCCAAAACTACAGAAAAACACCCAAATCCCCATTATCCAACAAAGCGAAGCCAAAGAGCAAAGCTTTGTCACCCAAAAAAGCAAAGAAGAAGAAAAACAGAGAACCCCAGAAATCTCTCAAGCCTCAGAGCCCTGTAGCAGTGTCACTGGCACTGTTTCTTCTGCAACAAGGGCTACTTCTACCACCACGACTGTTACAGAGATAAGAGAGGACGAGGCAACGAGCAAGAAGAGAGTCCTCAGATCCCCGTCAAAAGTACCCACGAAGCGTCTGTATACCGGTGAAAGGGAAAGGGTTTCAAGATCTCCGGCGTCTAAAGAGAGATTGCCGGTGAAGAGGGAACTATCCGGTCACATGACGAGGACTGCGCAGCGGAATGTAGGGTACAGTAGAGTGAGGAGGGATGGTCTCGGGGAAGGCTCTGGCCGGAGACCAAGGTCACCGGCGACCCGGACGGCCGGTGGACTGGGAAGGGGTCGTGGGTTTGGGAGTCCGGCTAAGGTGACTGGAAAAGCCGGTGGCAGGTCAAATGGAGTGAGAGCAGCTACGAGTGGGAAGAAGCAGGGTCAAGGAAACGACGGCGCTTCGATGGAACAGCAGCAAGGAAATGAGACCCTTCTGGAGAATCCACTTGTTTCCTTGGAATGTTTTATCTTTTTGTAAATACACTTTCCCTACATCATTGTCAGCAAATTTTTATCAGAAAGGCTTTTTGGCTCTTATTTTTTGAAAGTACCACGGGATTGCTTAGATACCGGTGAAATGGTTATGGTTTAAGCAGTTGTTCTGTGCTTCGAGAAAAAGTCCAGTTGTTCTGAGTTTGATTTTGATTTTTCTTGACCCCAATATAGCAAATTGTTTTGCGCTGGGGTCCTCCTTTTTTTCTTTTTTTTCGGACTTTCGGGCCTTCTTGAGATTGTGGCTTGGGAATGGCGAGAGGGGCCATGGGCTGACAGAGACTTCTCTTCTTTTCATTTCCTCGGTGTTGGTGCTCCTTGTGTGCTCACAAGGGTCTTGCCTGCTCTCCTCTGCCGCGATGTGTCCGCAACGCGAGAGCTTCGATTTGGGAGCCCGTGTTCAGGTCTTGGGTCAAAAAGAGAACCGGAACTTCACATATTTACAATTTCGCGATCGTCTTTAAGACAAGATCAAATAAGGGTTAATGCTCTTAGCCAGACCCCAGCATCATTTTTTCTATGAAGCCATTGGCCTGTACCTTACTCCCCCCATCCTTGCTCTATTATGGTAGCAATTAACAGTTAGGCAACTTTGACAATTCTTGGCAAAATATTGACCACTTGGTCCAGGATAAGCATGATTCTTATCTTGTTAATTAAAGGCTATAATGCCGGTAAATTTTAACAATTTAGGACATGTGATTAATAGGCTGACGGATCTTTTAACGATCAAGCTACCGCGTTAAAAGTGCCCGAAACTAACTCCATCCAGAAAAGTTAAGTAACATCTAGACCACACAAGACACGAATAACGAAAGACGTAAACAAATCATATTTTATTTGATTTTGCAAATAAATAAAGATAAATATATAAAAAATTTTACTTTTATGGTTCTCCTGTGTTCCTCATATTGTTCAACAAATATTTCTAGTTAGTATTACTTTACAACAAATATTTGAGGTTCACTGCACTTGCCATTCTTTGGTATGCCAAAGAATCCCATTGTTGCGAAATTCTTAATTGCTAAGGTAAAAGTGCAGCACAGAAACCTTCTAAACCACGTGACAGAAGGCAAATTTTTTCTTTTTTGTTATTTTCTTCTTTTTCATGCTCAGATTCCTCAGTAATGTGATGCATACCACATGTTACTTCGTAAAATTTAGCTAATTTAAACTCAGTTTTCAACAAAATGATCCCGCATAAAGACTCGGACATTTATCATTTAACTTGAAACAGAAATCTGATTGTGCGGAAAATATAATTCCTAGTTTAGACGAGTGTATATTTCACCATTGGCGTAAAGAGTGTTTAGAAGAAATCTGGCTGACTCGTTTGAATGCCCTTCCACATTATCAGCATCACCTCGTTATCTTGTAGCTCTACATGTTGCAGAACAAGAAACAATCAAATAGACTTCACAAAATGGGGAAGACAATTCAAGGAGGTGTATAGGCATCGGCAAATATATTTTACTATTAAATTCCTTTCCCACCCCCTTCCAGACTCTATTCAATTGTTAAAATCAAATTATAGTAATTATATAATTTCATTATAAATTATGATAAATATAAATTATAATAAAAAATTATTACATTAGAATTAATTAATTATTATTTATTAAATTTTATATAAAAATAATATAAATTATAAAAGTATTTTATTATATTTATTATATAATATATTAAGTTATTATTTCTTTTTTTTTTTTCTGGGCTTTTGCTTGAAAACAAAACTTATAAGACATAGTTAAGAATACGAACCAGGACCCGCCTCCGCAGCTCTTTAGCATTCCCATCATTTTTGAAATGTTCACGTACAGGCTGCAGACAACACAAAGAATATGGCTCCCATGTAAGATAATCATCTTCTGGACAAATCAAAGAAAAAATACTAAATGAAATCTAAGCAACTGATGCTTCTAATATTAGGTAAATAAAACCTTTTACTGCAATACATGCAACAGAGAAACAAAATTAGACAGGCCTAGCTTGTCCACAAATTCCAGAAAATATGAGTCAATTATCAATTTGTAAGACCTTGGAGGCATAACCATCTTATCAAATCTGGGAGCCAGTTGCAAACAATACCATATATTGTGGGATTATGACGTGATCCTGTGCGTCCTACTCATGAATCAAAACACTTGCCCACACTACAACACATTTTGGCTCAGCTTTGCCTTTTCACAGGCCTTACCTGCAGTATGCTGTTTATTGCTTTTGCAAGAGATGGTTTCAGATCGGCAGGATGCAATTCACCACTTTCATAGTCCTTAACAACTTCTTCGAAGCTAGTGAAGATCCTATATAAGAATGTGAGTATGCAGTAATCAAATAAGCATTATGATCATTAACCCAAAAGTTATGACGAATCAACCTAATGGAAAAGAAAAGACTTTTGGGTTTTGAGCTTGGGGAGACCATACTTACTTCTGTCCACCATTCTGTTCTGCGCTCAACCCTAAATTCATTAAACCAAGGGAAGACAATGTATTTGACATACTCCAGACAAGGATTCCCTTCAACAGTATTTGGGGGACAGAATGCCTTCTTTATCTTCACATTTACTTCTGCCTATGACAAGAGTTTAAAAATCTGAGCCCAAAATGAAATTGACAGAATGCCACTATTAAAGGACAAGTTTCATTTTTTAAAGCAGTCAAATTCACAGAATGTTAACTGTCTTAAACTCTTCTTGTACAATATTGAATTTTACCTCTTCATCCTCCATGAAGATGGCAGAAGATGGATCACTTTTTGACATCTTCTCTTGCCCTTCCTGTAAACCTGGTAACATATCTGCAATCATGCCAACCAGAGGCTAACTACCACCAAACCAGGATTTAAAAAAAGAAAAGGAAAACATTATAAAAATTTTCAAAAGAAAATTGTTGGAAACACACGATGAGACAAAATGATGGGCTTCCATTTCCTCTTAATGTCATCACAGTATTCCCTCGCAAGCATGTTCACTTTCCGTTGATCCATGCCTAGCTGGCAAATGTCAGCCTGTCGGATGGAGAACCAAAGTGAACAACATTCAACAAAAACTAAGATATCCAAGATTAAATTTAACGGGGAACAGGATCATAATGAGCACATAAACCTTGCCATACCAGTTAGCACAGCTTTTATATGGTCTTTAGCAGTATTGCAATAATTTAATAAAAAAATGTGACCACTAATCATGAGGTTCCTTGTTATCAAATAATGCAAATAACAATAATGACAGACCTCAATAGGACAATAAATAAAACAACTGAATAAACAAACAACCAATTGCATCAAACCAAGAAATTCATATGCACCACAAACAAATACATAAACCATAAAGGCTCGAGATTGCAAGCAAACAGCAGTCGATTAGCATAAAAGAACATCCTTTTTGCTAGATGTTAAAAATAAAATCTCAATTGGAGGCACAGTGTGCACCATACAATGTAGCAAACTGAATCTTCCAAATGCACGTTGAAGTATGAAGTGCCTGTGCATTCTGGTTATCTTTTTGTTTGAGGGCATATAATTTCATGGAAGCTGAACCATTAAGGTGTTGCCAAATAATTAGGTCACTCTAACAATTAATGCATTTGAATACAACACTTGAATGACTTACTAGCATGTCAACCATTTTGAATACCCTCTTCAGAAAGCAGCTCAACTGAACTTGTGCCAAAAAATTTCAAGTTGGAAAATGCCGTACACTTCATTGAGATCATCATTTTGTTAAGCAGTATACCTCTTTTTCATTGTGTTTAAGCCTATGTACCTTTAGAAAAAAAATATCAGCACATTGCATGCACGGATAGAGAATCTGGGCTGCAGTCAATTCATCCTGCTCACTTCGGCCCATTATTTGAACACACCTAAGAAGTAAAAAGGTGAAACATTTTTCCTCAGTTTCCCAACAAACTCAAGGTTAAAGAACAGAAAATTTTCAATCTGCATCCAATACCTCATTATCCTTGGAAGCTTGTTCTTGCGAGCTATATCCATAACAAGAGGCCAATACTCAGATGCCCTAGAATTAATTTCTTCTGAAGACCACAGAAATTCTACGTTACCGTTTCCAATATCCATCCCTGCTGCCTTCCATGTTTCAATCATATAAAGTCCTACTGCTCGAATTTTGTCCAAGTTTCCACCCATTTTGTTGTTTAGCTGTGCAAACCAATCAGCAATCCAAAGTTTCACTTTGCAACCAGCAGCAGTCAGTCTGTTCACATTTATTGTCTTCATCACTCCCTGTTCAATAAAAGGAAAAAGGCAAACCAAAGAAAAAAGAACAAGATAAAAGAAGAAATTAAACATATGCAGCTGAATCAATCACATAATCATGAACAATAAGGAGTGAACCCAAGAACACTTACTTAAAATATTGCAATAAATGGCACCAACTGGATGCCAGACTTCCTCACACAAAGAAGCCTCTTTATAAGATGGCAATCAAAAGAATCATCTTTATGATATAACACGTCTCAAAAATCACAAACTATGGGTCCATAGGATAATTTTGGAACACCAAATTAGAAAACTACCGCTCCACTTCGAAAACTTTAATGTTATTTTTCTAGATATATAGTGAAATGTTTAACTTGTTAGAGAGAGAAATTCATTCTACAACCTAAAAGTAACAAAACTCAAAGAGACAGTAAGGGCAGTCGCAACATTTCCACATCATCACGGCTACAAAAGTCAACCTAATCCCTTCACAGTTTGAATCAATGCTTGTTAACAAGCACAAATCCGATGCGAACAGAATCGTTAATCAAACACAAATTGTCTGATCCAATGACGATAGCAGTTCCACAGGAGTTGGGGATTAAGGCTAGCATTCCTCAATTACCTTAAGCATGCATCTGGCATTAATTTCATGAACAAAAGCATCGATTTCCAATTGGAAAGGTTGTGCCGAGAAAGTCTTGAATAGTTTTTTTTTTTTTTTTACTAAAAAGAACAAAACAATAGAAATGGAAGTAGTTACGGCTAAGCACCTGAGCGATGTGCATCCTGCCAGAAGGCTCGAAGCCGTCGTAGCAAATAGGGCTGGGCTTCTTGGCGAGGAGAATCGTGAGCTCATCTTCTTGTATGCATTCTTCCCCAACGCTTCTCACTAACCGAAGCCTCTCCTCCAAAGTCATCGCCGGCGCCATCCCGGTCTGGTCAGGATTATCTCCGCCGACACTGAAAGGAAAAGATCAAAATCAAAATTTATCATTTTTGATAGAATTCCAAACAGTCAGAACAAGTGCAAGGGAGGCGTCACCGCATATCGTCGGCCGCCGGCGTGCTGTGCCCCTCCTCCGCCATTATTTTACGAACCAGTTAAATGTAAGACTAAGCAAGATAGAGGACGAAGAGTTCAAAACCCTAGTCAAATTACTCAAGAGAGAAATTTCATTCGAATCTATCACTCCATACTCTTTTTTGTTTTTTGTTTTTTTTTTTTAACCGAAATGACGAATGATCGGCTCCGAATGAAAGGCCCAAATTATGCCATATTGAGTTGGGGCAAGTTATGGCATGGGCCTGGAATGAAAGGCCCATTTAGCTTAGTGAAGCCCATTCCATCCTAATTTTCTTGCCTCGTACCCGTAAAACTCAATGTGCGCAAATACATTACCAAAAATTTCGTTTGATAACGAAATAATAAGGCCACCGATCTTTATCTAAATTCTAATGTGCACAGAAATTAATAAATAAAAAAAAAAGGAGGGGGGTGATGCTGCGAATTTGTTTTCACGTAATAAAAAGATGGCAGCTCTCTAACAACCATACGATGATGAGACTCTCCTCGCTTCATCTTCCCCACGAGAAACATTTATGGCACTTTTCAAGTACCACAGTGATGCAATCATTCACGGCAAGCTACTCCCCCTCCTCTGAGCGTCTGGCCTTATTGGTACACCCATATAAACTGTCACAAGGTAGTACCAACTTGGTGGACTTGGGGTGGTCCTGTCTGCCACATTTTCTGTACGATGCTGCTATCCTCCACGCCTGTCTCTGACCAAACGGTACTCTTATAACCAACCTCGTGCTTAAAAAAAAAAAAAAAAAAAAAAAAAAAAAAAAAAAAAAAAAAAAAAAAAAAAAAAAAAAAAAAAAAAAAAAAAAAAAAAAAAAAAAAAAAAAAAAAAAAAAAAAAAAAAAAAAAAAAAAAAAAAAAAAAAAAAAAAAAAAAAAAAAAAAAAAAAAAAAAAAAAAAAAAAAAAAAAAAAAAAAAAAAAAAAAAAAAAAAAAAAAAAAAAAAAAAAAAAAAAAAAAAAAAAAAAAAAAAAAAAAAAAAAAAAAAAAAAAAAAAAAAAAAAAAAAAAAAAAAAAAAAAAAAAAAAAAAAAAAAAAAAAAAAAAAAAAAAAAAAAAAAAAAAAAAAAAAAAAAAAAAAAAAAAAAAAAAAAAAAAAAAAAAAAAAAAAAAAAAAAAAAAAAAAAAAAAAAAAAAAAAAAAAAAAAAAAAAAAAAAAAAAAAAAAAAAAAAAAAAAAAAAAAAAAAAAAAAAAAAAAAAAAAAAAAAAAAAAAAAAAAAAAAAAAAAAAAAAAAAAAAAAAAAAAAAAAAAAAAAAAAAAAAAAAAAAAAAAAAAAAAAAAAAAAAAAAAAAAAAAAAAAAAAAAAAAAAAAAAAAAAAAAAAAAAAAAAAAAAAAAAAAAAAAAAAAAAAAAAAAAAAAAAAAAAAAAAAAAAAAAAAAAAAAAAAAAAAAAAAAAAAAAAAAAAAAAAAAAAAAAAAAAAAAAAAAAAAAAAAAAAAAAAAAAAAAAAAAAAAAAAAAAAAAAAAAAAAAAAAAAAAAAAAAAAAAAAAAAAAAAAAAAAAAAAAAAAAAAAAAAAAAAAAAAAAAAAAAAAAAAAAAAAAAAAAAAAAAAAAAAAAAAAAAAAAAAAAAAAAAAAAAAAAAAAAAAAAAAAAAAAAAAAAAAAAAAAAAAAAAAAAAAAAAAAAAAAAAAAAAAAAAAAAAAAAAAAAAAAAAAAAAAAAAAAAAAAAAAAAAAAAAAAAAAAAAAAAAAAAAAAAAAAAAAAAAAAAAAAAAAAAAAAAAAAAAAAAAAAAAAAAAAAAAAAAAAAAAAAAAAAAAAAAAAAAAAAAAAAAAAAAAAAAAAAAAAAAAAAAAAAAAAAAAAAAAAAAAAAAAAAAAAAAAAAAAAAAAAAAAAAAAAAAAAAAAAAAAAAAAAAAAAAAAAAAAAAAAAAAAAAAAAAAAAAAAAAAAAAAAAAAAAAAAAAAAAAAAAAAAAAAAAAAAAAAAAAAAAAAAAAAAAAAAAAAAAAAAAAAAAAAAAAAAAAAAAAAAAAAAAAAAAAAAAAAAAAAAAAAAAAAAAAAAAAAAAAAAAAAAAAAAAAAAAAAAAAAAAAAAAAAAAAAAAAAAAAAAAAAAAAAAAAAAAAAAAAAAAAAAAAAAAAAAAAAAAAAAAAAAAAAAAAAAAAAAAAAAAAAAAAAAAAAAAAAAAAAAAAAAAAAAAAAAAAAAAAAAAAAAAAAAAAAAAAAAAAAAAAAAAAAAAAAAAAAAAAAAAAAAAAAAAAAAAAAAAAAAAAAAAAAAAAAAAAAAAAAAAAAAAAAAAAAAAAAAAAAAAAAAAAAAAAAAAAAAAAAAAAAAAAAAAAAAAAAAAAAAAAAAAAAAAAAAAAAAAAAAAAAAAAAAAAAAAAAAAAAAAAAAAAAAAAAAAAAAAAAAAAAAAAAAAAAAAAAAAAAAAAAAAAAAAAAAAAAAAAAAAAAAAAAAAAAAAAAAAAAAAAAAAAAAAAAAAAAAAAAAAAAAAAAAAAAAAAAAAAAAAAAAAAAAAAAAAAAAAAAAAAAAAAAAAAAAAAAAAAAAAAAAAAAAAAAAAAAAAAAAAAAAAAAAAAAAAAAAAAAAAAAAATTTTAAAAAAAAAAAAAAAAAAAAAAAAAAAAAAAAAAAAAAAAAAAAAAAAAAAAAAAAAAAAAAAAAAAAAAAAAAAAAAAAAAAAAAAAAAAAAAAAAAAAAAAAAAAAAAAAAAAAAAAAAAAAAAAAAAAAAAAAAAAAAAAAAAAAAAAAAAAAAAAAAAAAAAAAAAAAAAAAAAAAAAAAAAAAAAAAAAAAAAAAAAAAAAAAAAAAAAAAAAAAAAAAAAAAAAAAAAAAAAAAAAAAAAAAAAAAAAAAAAAAAAAAAAAAAAAAAAAAAAAAAAAAAAAAAAAAAAAAAAAAAAAAAAAAAAAAAAAAAAAAAAAAAAAAAAAAAAAAAAAAAAAAAAAAAAAAAAAAAAAAAAAAAAAAAAAAAAAAAAAAAAAAAAAAAAAAAAAAAAAAAAAAAAAAAAAAAAAAAAAAAAAAAAAAAAAAAAAAAAAAAAAAAAAAAAAAAAAAAAAAAAAAAAAAAAAAAAAAAAAAAAAAAAAAAAAAAAAAAAAAAAAAAAAAAAAAAAAAAAAAAAAAAAAAAAAAAAAAAAAAAAAAAAAAAAAAAAAAAAAAAAAAAAAAAAAAAAAAAAAAAAAAAAAAAAAAAAAAAAAAAAAAAAAAAAAAAAAAAAAAAAAAAAAAAAAAAAAAAAAAAAAAAAAAAAAAAAAAAAAAAAAAAAAAAAAAAAAAAAAAAAAAAAAAAAAAAAAAAAAAAAAAAAAAAAAAAAAAAAAAAAAAAAAAAAAAAAAAAAAAAAAAAAAAAAAAAAAAAAAAAAAAAAAAAAAAAAAAAAAAAAAAAAAAAAAAAAAAAAAAAAAAAAAAAAAAAAAAAAAAAAAAAAAAAAAAAAAAAAAAAAAAAAAAAAAAAAAAAAAAAAAAAAAAAAAAAAAAAAAAAAAAAAAAAAAAAAAAAAAAAAAAAAAAAAAAAAAAAAAAAAAAAAAAAAAAAAAAAAAAAAAAAAAAAAAAAAAAAAAAAAAAAAAAAAAAAAAAAAAAAAAAAAAAAAAAAAAAAAAAAAAAAAAAAAAAAAAAAAAAAAAAAAAAAAAAAAAAAAAAAAAAAAAAAAAAAAAAAAAAAAAAAAAAAAAAAAAAAAAAAAAAAAAAAAAAAAAAAAAAAAAAAAAAAAAAAAAAAAAAAAAAAAAAAAAAAAAAAAAAAAAAAAAAAAAAAAAAAAAAAAAAAAAAAAAAAAAAAAAAAAAAAAAAAAAAAAAAAAAAAAAAAAAAAAAAAAAAAAAAAAAAAAAAAAAAAAAAAAAAAAAAAAAAAAAAAAAAAAAAAAAAAAAAAAAAAAAAAAAAAAAAAAAAAAAAAAAAAAAAAAAAAAAAAAAAAAAAAAAAAAAAAAAAAAAAAAAAAAAAAAAAAAAAAAAAAAAAAAAAAAAAAAAAAAAAAAAAAAAAAAAAAAAAAAAAAAAAAAAAAAAAAAAAAAAAAAAAAAAAAAAAAAAAAAAAAAAAAAAAAAAAAAAAAAAAAAAAAAAAAAAAAAAAAAAAAAAAAAAAAAAAAAAAAAAAAAAAAAAAAAAAAAAAAAAAAAAAAAAAAAAAAAAAAAAAAAAAAAAAAAAAAAAAAAAAAAAAAAAAAAAAAAAAAAAAAAAAAAAAAAAAAAAAAAAAAAAAAAAAAAAAAAAAAAAAAAAAAAAAAAAAAAAAAAAAAAAAAAAAAAAAAAAAAAAAAAAAAAAAAAAAAAAAAAAAAAAAAAAAAAAAAAAAAAAAAAAAAAAAAAAAAAAAAAAAAAAAAAAAAAAAAAAAAAAAAAAAAAAAAAAAAAAAAAAAAAAAAAAAAAAAAAAAAAAAAAAAAAAAAAAAAAAAAAAAAAAAAAAAAAAAAAAAAAAAAAAAAAAAAAAAAAAAAAAAAAAAAAAAAAAAAAAAAAAAAAAAAAAAAAAAAAAAAAAAAAAAAAAAAAAAAAAAAAATCCCCCAAAAAAAAAAAAA